>PVJI01007550.1:0-77449 GCA_004026765.1 Micronycteris hirsuta
TTAATAGCCCCTCAAAAGGGAAACGAGGAGAACAAAGCAGGAGGAAATGAGAGTGACCCTTGCAGTCTGGGGTGTTGGGAAGAAAGCAGCCAAATCAGCCCCAGAGAGCAGACGCCACCTCCGCCCTTCAGGAGCCAGCTTTGAAAACCAGAAGGCTGAACCCTCCCCAGCTGGGGGCCATTTCTTCCCTTCCCTGACAGAGATTTCTGCTTTTCTCTCCCCATGCACCCCAATCCACACGGGAAGATTTCTAGTCATTTTATAGCTGAATTCAGTAGAAAAATAATGTTTATTCACTTCACAGCCAATTTGGGCAGAACATCTCTATTCCATAAAATAACGCTTTGATACATTTACGATTCAGAATTGCAGGCACATTCCTTGCCTACGGTTGTGTTTCAGGCTGGATAAAATTAAAATATCACTTTCCTTTTTCTTTCCTGTGGATTCACTTGAATTGCCCTCATTAGGCAGAACCCGTACTCTTGGGAGAAATGCCAGGCTTCAGAATAAAGGTCTTATAAAGCTAACCTCATAAAGTTGCAGTAGCCCAAAAAGAAGACAGGAGGTGAACAGGAACATTAAATGGATCTCTCTCTTTCCCCACGTCCTTCCCTCCTTCCCTTCCCTCCCCCCATCTGTCTCTCCCACCACACACACACACACACAGAGTCTGGCTTCCTTTCTGCCACTTTACAGAATCCACCACTCAAATATCACTCATCACCGGGGCCAACAGCATCTGGAAGCTGTCCTCAGGCTTCTCGAGCTGTGACCCCCGTCCTGAACTCTTCTCCATTGGCTTGGGTTTAAACCCTGCAGTTCACAAAAGCAGCCCTTCGAAGTCCCTGAGTGGTCCTCAGCCCTGATTTTCTGTCCCGGCCTCTTACCTCCTCTTTTGTTGGATGATCTTGCATTTTCTGATGATGTCTAAACCACTCACCTGGCTTCTCACAAATGCCGGCACTAAATTGACAGCTTCCCACCAAAAATGGTTACCTGGAACTCCCACGGACACGGCACACTCTGTGTTTAAGTTGAACGCATGCAGCCAATGTGCACTGGTTGCATCCCCAGACCATGTACAGGTGCTGGAGGGCCGCAGCGATGAAGACAAAGTTTGTCCTACAAGGAACCGAATCGGCCCAATACCCTTTGTTCCCCCAAACAGAAATCATCATCGGACTGACCTGCCACAGGTCCCCACTCCAGAAGGGAGCAGCCGAGCCAGAACCTGGGCCAGTGACATAAGCCCCCTCCTCCCTGTCTGCCTGTCTACAAACTGGAAATAAAAGCATCCGCCTTATGGGTTATGTTTTAAAGTGCCTGTCAAATAGTGGTGCTGAGTAAATGTTATTCTCCACCTTCTTTCCCTTCCCAAATTATCATTGTGCCAAAATGTATTAATCACCTCCTATGTGCCAGCCAAAATCTCCTTCATCAGCCAATGGTAGTGGCTGAGGCTTCCCTCCTTGTTCCTCTGCTGTAGTCTTAACGAGAAATATAAAAGATTGGAATCTAACTTAAAAAGGAAGAGAAAAAGAATGTGAGTTAAGTAGGGGGCATGGAAGAAACACTGGATCGGTGGAGATTGAAGGGTTTTTCCCAAAATTACTAATTCTCTAGAAAGACACACAAGAAACAGTAACAGTGGTTGTCTGTAGGAGGGGGTGGGGTATATCCAGTTAAAAATAAGAAGACAGCTCTTGTTGGAGTTGCTCAGTGGATTGAGCTCGGGCTGCAAATCCAAGGGTCGCTGGTTCGATTCCCAGTCAGGGCACATGCCTGGGTTGTGGGCCAGGGCCCCAGTGGGGGCCACATGAGAGACAACCACACATTGATGTCTCTCTTCCTCTCTTTCTCCCTCCCCCTCTCTCTAAAAATAAATAAATACAATCTTTAAAAAAATAAAAAGACAACTTTCTCGCATACCTTAGCATTGCATGAATTTTAACCATATGCAACTACTATATTTTCATAAAAAAGCTGCCAACAAATCAACAACACAGAATTCTCTCCAGCAGTTTAAGGGCAATTAACTATCTCCATCCTAAAGCACACCTCTCTCTATTGATTATAATAAACCAAAATTTAGCTCATAGACATAGGTGCATGATGGCCAAGAGTGTGAAAACACCTGGTATGTCCTCGTCACCCACAGGACGGAAGCCAGTTTCAGTGCAAACCTCTAGCCCTGGGCACTGGGGACTCCACAGTACCAGGAGTTAACTAAACTGAAGTCCAAGGATCCACTTCCACCCTTGGCCCTGGTACTGACTCGCCTTAACTGCTCTGCATCTCATTTTTCTCTTCTATAAAATGCGATTGGTAAGGTCGCTCTGACCCTCTGATCCCTGGTGCTGTGTTGGCACAGAGCACTTAGGCCTCCCAGTCCCTCCCAGCCCCTGCAGACCACAGCCCGTCTCTGCTCCCGCCCTGTTGAAGTGCCTGCAGAGAGTTCCTTTCGGTGTTCTTTCTAGAACCGCCCCCATCCAGATTAGATATACGAGGTCTGTAGAGAAAAGGCCCGACTGTTGTTAATATAATGAGAGTGGTTTGTGCAATGTTGGTGTAACCTGGCAGCCAAGGAGAGTGGACCGGAATGCACATGCGTGAACAGTGACGACTTCACTGTGCTAGTCAGTGGGGGCAGTAGACGCTTTTGAGTGAGCATGTGTACTGTGTGGCCGTCACTTCAAAATGACTGTGTGAGGAGAGCAACAAATCTGCATCAAGTTTTGCTTTAAGCGTGAACATTCCTCTGTGGAAACTATTTAGATGATTCAGAAGACCAAAGCTATGAGCAGCTGGTGATTGGCAGTTTCATCATGACAGTGTGCCCACTCACGCATCACGTCTCATGCAGAGGTTTTTGGAAAAACATCAAATCACCCAGGTGACTCAGCCTCTCTACAGCCCAGATTTGGCTCCCTGTGACTTCTGGCTTTTCCCAAAATTAAAATCGCCTTTGAAAGGGAAGAGATTTCAGACCATCAATGAGATTCAGGAAGATACGATGGGGCTGCTGATAGCAGTCAGGAGAGCTGTGTGAGGTCCCAGGTGCCTAATTCGAAGGGGACTGAGGCATCACTGCCCTAAGTAAAGTGTTCTTTGTATCTCGTATCTTCTTCAGGACAGACCTCGTACGTGCTCTCCAAAGGGCGTTTTCAGCCAGAGGTGGTAAGAAAATGATTTGGAGTAGTACACGGTCAAACGCTTGTTACATTATGGTACTTATGTTTATGCATTTTATGTGTTATGTTTACCACTGACTTCATCACGCCATATGACACGGGGTTCAGTTCATGGTGCAGAGTGTTATGGCCTTCGGTAAAAATGAATGAACAGCAGCTGATAGAGAATGAATGCGATGTCAGTGGCACATTCATGAGCACAACCACGAAGGCGGTTAAAATTGTTATGAGTGGAACTGTGCCCACCCCCCAATTTATGTTGCAGTCCTAACCCCTGTACCTCGGAATGTGATCCTGTTGGAACAGGGCTGTTGCAGACGTCATTTGCTAAAATGAGATCACACTGGAGTGGGATGGGCTTCAAGACACTGCCACAAGGCAAGGAACCCTCCCCCAACCCCCCAACCCCCACTCCCGCCCCAGAGCCAGGAGACAGGCCTGGAACAGTCCCTCCCTGGTCCCCTCCCCTGGGGCACGGCCCCACTGACACCTTGCTGTCAGACTTCTCTAGCCTCCTGAACTGTGAGACAATCATTTCTGTTTGAGCCGCTGGGTTTGTGGTGCCGGGCCACAGCAGCTGTAGGGAGCTAACACAAGTGTGCACGAGTGCAGATCACTGCACTGCCTGGAGGCGTGGAACAAAGAGAGCCGTGCTGGTAAAAATAACTGAAGGAAATAGGGAGGCAGCTAGGGCTTGGGGACACGCCCAAACTCCAAAGGTTCTATCAGCCTTTGGCACCCACTGCCCCAGGCAGGCGTTTATGTCCAGACTAGGGGAAGCAGCTGACTCAGAAGGTCCCACACGAGGGTGCCCCTCCTCTGGGCGTTTTGCCCTCTGGGCATTTTGCCCTCTGGACCGTGAACCTTGGGTGGACTCACAGCTGACCTAAAGACACTTTCTCGGGCCTCCTCCCCAGTGATGGGTGTGGGATGCCTGTCTGGGAGTTCTTTTGAATCTTTTTTTTTTCTGCCTCCTCCCTAATTTTGCCAGGACCTCACATCAAGAATCATTAACCATTTTTTAAAAATTTTCATAAGCTAACTATGACCATCAATGGCGGTGAAGTTCATGTCCATGCTTTCTTTCACCGTGGTGATTTTTCAACACCATCAGCCTCAGCAGCGTCAGACACGGGCAGTGTCCTCATCCCCTGGTGCCCAGACGATGGTGAGGAGGCACGAAGTTAGAAATCCTGAGGGCCTTTGTACGACCCTGTGGCTTTACAGTCCTGTTTCGCCCTCTGTCAGCAGCGGCTGAGGTACCTTTAGTGCCTCAAATTGTTGCTGTCAGGATCTGTGGAGACTGCATGGAAGAGTTTTGAAATATTAAAAAACCAGTAAGAGACAGTCTCCGAACACCTGATGAGGACTTCCTACATGGATGACGTGATGGAACACTTACTGCACGAAGATAACACTTGTCAGAAACAACCAGCCAACAAAGATGTATCTATGTGAACAAAGTAAAGTTGAGTTAAATACTCTAGAGCATTCAGACAAGGGAGGAGTCACTGCCAGCTACAGGTGCAGCCAAGGGCTGCCTGGGCCTTGAGACCTGGAAGGAATGGGAAAAGTCTGCGTCACATCCGGAAACTGCTGCGAGCAAAGATGGAAGGCTGGGTGAGGCCAGGCATGAGCTGGAACCACAGGGTCCCAGGTGAGCGGGGCAGAGACCCCACTGGGCAGAAGCCTGGGTCCCAGCAGGAGAGTCCTAGTCACAACAGATTTGGAAGCGGTTGCACTGTGGGCAGCGTAACTGCAGGCAGCAGGGCCCTCTGGGAAACCACCCAAGACGTCCGGGCAGGAAACAGCGGGGCCTGAACGCAGCAACGCAGGGAGACACGGGGGACCGGGGTGGCCCCTGTGCCAGCGGACAGAGCCGAGGGTGACAGGACAGGCTGGAGGCGAGGTCACCGGAAAATGTAAAACAGTGACAACCTGAAATGGATGAGTGCCCTTAAAATTACTCGGGGAAGAAGAGGAACATAATACTTGTTCATCAGTCGCTAGAGCTTCGTGGGCACCAGTCATTTAATGTTCGCAACCCCTACGAGCTGAGGACTGTCGGTCAGCATCGCTGGGCCACAGGTGAGAAAACAGGGTGAGAAAGCCCAGCAGCTGGGGCTTGTGGACCGGGAATCAAACCAGGACCTCCCAACCCCAGAGCCTATAGAGCTTAATTAAAGACACACTTATAGCAATGTAATGTAAATGGAAGAGGCTTTTGAATTCTTTTTTCATTTATTTCAAACTTTTTAAACAGATAAGAAAATGCACAGATCCGGGTTGAGTTTGATGAATTTGGCAATCGCCCACATCTGGGTAACCGCCCCAGAAACAAGACAGAACATTTTCATTCATCCCAGAAAATGCCTTTGCACTTCTTTCCTGTCACCTCCCCTCCCCAACCCCCGGGGAGCACGTTCTGATTTCTGTCTCCGTGATTGGTGTGCCTGTTCAAAATTCCATATAAATGGAGTATGCCTTCTGTTGTGTCTGGCTTCTTTCACTCAGCATGTTTTGGGGGATTCATCCATGTTATTGCATGTATCAATAATTCAAAGCACCATTTAACTCCGCTCCCCTGAGAAGCAGGCACGTACTACGTTGGTAATACATTTTAACAGAATCAATGGGCTGTTCTCACTTGGCCTTCTGAGAACCCAGCTCTCACTCTAGTCCACGTGAAGCAGCCCCTTGCCTGAGAGGAAGTTAGCATCCCCCGCAGAAGAAACGCCCAGAGAAGGCAACTAAGGTAACAAGAGACGTTCTTCATGTCATGACTGTTGGATTAACTTTTCAACATAACGGGTCTTAAACCACATTCTGGACAATGGCTTTTTTCCCCCCAGTACAATAACCTTTTATCCAAAAGAACTGTAAATATGTTAAAAAGCAGTGATATTTTGACATCCAGGCAGGCAGAAATTCTTTCAACAATTTAGCCAACACCACAGTGTCTTGTCAAAGAAGATCATATGGAGCAGATTGGAACTGCGCCCATGTTTGCGTGAACGGGGCCCCGTGACTGGCCCAGGAGTGGGAGGAAAAGGGGGAGGAGGAGAGACTGAGATGTGCAAAAATGGCCATTTCCCTTCTCAGGCTTTTGCTTAGAAATGGGACAGTGACATCTGGTCTTTGGCCACATAGAACAGAACCAGGCAAGGCCAGCACTGGGGGCCGGGGCGGGGGTGCCCTGGCAATTAGCTTCCAGGGCCACCCTCAGATACCGTAGCCAGAGCCCGTGGGCCTGGCATGACCTGAGGAGATGGCCGCCCCAGTTCATGGGAGCTGACTTGCTGCCCCGCTGCCCCAGACAGGGCTGCTGCTGGGCCCTGAAGGTTCAGGATCCTCAGTCGCAGAGGCCACGGACCTCAGAGGACATTTCCTCAAGGACCCGGGAGGGACAGACCTCACCCTGTGGACGCTGCCTAGAGGGCAAGCCCCAGATGCCCTTCAGAGAGCATTTAGGATGAGCCAGCCAGGGTCTGTCTCTGCCCCTAATCCACGTGGGCACCCTGAGCCATCCACACACCTGGGCTCTGGGAGCTGGACTGGACAATCGAGCAAATTTTTCAACAGAGCAAGTGGGGGAAGTCACAGGCTAGAGGGTCGGGAGCAGACGCTATAAATTGAAAGCAGCTTAGAAAACAAATCCACCATTTGCAACATGTGGACCCTACTTGGGTTCTCATTTTAAACAATCTGAAAAACAAAATTTCTTAGACAATAAGGGAAATATAATGATCTCAAAGAGTTAATTGTCTCTTTGGCGTGATAATATTGCAATATTGTGACTGTTTTTTTAAAAGAATCCTTTGGGATCTCTCCTGAAACATGTGGATGAAGTGCAGTTCGTGTCTGTGGTTTGCTGCTTTCCCATCTGTTGGAGGGGAGCCGCCGGGGGAGATGAAACACCGCTACCCACGCGTTTATGCTGTTGAACCTGGACGATTAGAACACAAGAGTTTGTTACACTATTTTGTCTACTTTTGAATATATTTGAGGTTTTCCATAATAAAATGTTAAAGAAAGACAGGAAAGAGGGAGGATGGGTGGGAGTGGAATTCTAGAAGCGGAAGTGATTTCAGTGCCTGGGAGAAGCACAGGGAAGGCCCTCGGGGAGACAGTACCTCCCGCCTTGAAAGCCCATTAGGATTCTGACCGCCTCAGGAAGGGAGGGAGGAAAAAGAAGGAAGGGAAGGAAGCAAGGGCTTTTAGGAGAAGGGGAGAGCTCAGCGGAGGCCTGGAGACACTCTGGAGGGCAGAGCACACTGGCAGGGCCAGAGGTGGAGGGGGCGGGAGCCCAGGCTCTAAAGAGCCCCATGATCACAGCTGGGGTCATGCCGTGAGCTTCCCGATGCGGGGAGAGGTCTGGAGCCGCAGGAGCCGCTGCACTGGGATAGGCGTGCGGGCGGTGCATCCACGCAGCAGCCGAGTCTGGATGGTCCACGTTATTGCCGGTGCCTGCTGGCCTCACCGAGTGAAACAGGTGTGGTCAAGGAAATAAAACAGAGATGAAGATTACAAGGCCTGGGGGAAAATTAGGTGCAACTGCAAAGGATTTGTGGCATGGAAAGATTTGGTGGGTAGGGTGGCAAGGAGGGGAGAGGAGAAGAAAGGGGCCTAATTTTGCTCCTGGACTAAGAAACGACGGCAGAGCCCAGAAGTCGGGGTCTGAAATCTTCCAAGTGGAACTATCTGGATATCTGGATATCTGCTTATATCAGGATTCTGTTTAAAACTCTGATGGGGGAGGGAAAGTTGTCCTGTTTTGGTTTCTACTATGTATATATTAAGGATTTATTCACTGTCTATTCTGAAAAAAAAATCTAAGGACTCTGTTAATACTAATTTGCAGATTTTCTTGGGAAATGCTTAGGTTCTGAAACTTCCATAGATGCCGCAGCCCTGGGCAAATACCTTACTGCTCATGTTGGTGAGGGTTACAATGAGGGTGCCTTCACACACACTGGAGTCATTCAGGCTCTACAGCGTGTCTAAAATAATGAGAAGATGGAGAAAAAGAAATAAAGGGAGAAATTGTTTTCCCACCTACATTTCACAGGGGCCTGAGAGTGTCCCACCCAGAACTTGAGACTGACAATAAAAGGAACTATGAGCAGGTTTGGGAACCACCTCCACTATGGAGACATCAAAGGTGTCTACTAAGGCCCTGGCTGGTGTAGCTCAGTGGATTGAACACCAGCCTGCAAACCAAAGGGTGGCTGGTTCGATTCCCAGTTAGTGCACATGCCTGGGTTGTGGGCCAGGTCCCCAGCTGGGGACACATGAGGGCCAACCACACATTGATGTTTCTCTCCCTTTCTTTCTCCTTCCCTTCCCCTCTCTCTAAATAAAATCTTTAAAAAAAAAAAAGTGTCCACTAGGCACAAAGGAAGGAGTCCTAGCGAAAAGGGATAATGTTCAGAGAATAATTGTAAGCAGGAATGGCAGAGTTCGCATTCCTCATATCAATACACGAATTGCATGATTTCCTCTCTAATATTTGAGCAAGAGTGACATTTCCCTTAACCTCTGACTCACAGAGGTGGGCTCGTGGCTTTGCCGTCTCTGTGCACAACAGCTCACTAATAATGACAGCCTTCAGTGACCTCAAGGCCTCCAGAGCCTGGGGAGTAACAGCCTTCATTAGCCCAGTCCTCTGGGGGTTTGAAAACGCAACCTTTTTTTTTTTTAAGGCCTCGAACCACACAGAAGAGAGAGTCCGCGGTGGGTTTTGGATTCAGACAAAGCTTCCTAGCTGGCATGAATTTAGGGAGTTTATTTCACCTCTCTGAGTTGATGAGGATTCAAAGAGAAAATACAGGTTAAATGCTCAGCCAGGCCATGGGGCGTGTGTCAAGTGCTGAGTATATGAGAGCTACTGTCGTTATTATTATTCGTTGTTACTATTACGAGCATTATTATTTTATGGGCATAACAAATGAGCTGGCAATGCTAGTACAAGCTCTAGCCAGAATGTGACAAGGCCAAAATAAAACCAGACCCAGCATCTCGCAAAGAAGCCCGCGCTCCCAGGCCTGGCCAGCTGCCTCCCTACTCCTCTCAGCTCTAAAGAGAAATGCCTTTTGGATAAAGCTCCCCTAAAGCCAGCAACTCACTGTTGTGCCTAAGCCCAGGGACAGCCCCCGCAGGTGGTGTTTTTTAAGCTGTTGATGGACAGTCTGCAATATATGTATCAGCCAGATTAGAGGCTTTTCCTTTGGGGGGCTGCCCGAGGAAGGTCTGATGAAGTCCTGTTAAGGAATTCCGGAGCAAGCAGGTGGTCTTGCATTTGTGAAAAGGAGAGTTTGTTTCAAGGCCAGGCAAGTGAGTGCTGGACTTCCTGCCAAGGCAGAGGGGAAGGGGAGGTGGTGCCAATGTCGGTAGGTTTGTCACATGCTGCCATTTTGTAATGTGTAAAAGAGTCGGAATCTGCTGATTGTACTTCACTGGAGGAAAAGCAGAACAAACGAGGTGGGGTGAGGAGGATGGGGAGAAGGTACAGCTGCATCAGTAAAGAAAAGTGGACCCCTCCTCACATCCCAGGGGGGTGCAAAGCCTCTGTGGACATTAATGCTTTGCAGCTGGTGCAAAGTGACTGAGGAGTCCGAGGTCTCCGGGGCGGTGTGGGGGGTCTGCGCGGATCAGGTGGAAGGACCCCAGCAAAGAGCCGCCCCTCACCTGGTCAGGGGGCCTCCTGTGTCCCTGGGAGACATCATCTCTGGGGCTTATTTCTGACAACCCAGCCCCAGAAGAGCCGTCAGTGGAGCCCTCCCCAAGCTGGTTATTGCTCAGAGAAAATCCCAGGGCCCTACCCAGACCTGGCTGGATCCCAGAGCCAGAGGGAACACCAAGGAAGACCCAGTCTTTCTGTTCTAAAGTGTCTTAAGAAAGCCATGTTTCCAATAATCAGGTTCTATGAGAAAGAGAGAGACAGAGAGAGAATGAGAGAAGCATGGCCACAGCTCAGGAAAACAAGCTCATACTTAGCTTGTTTAAAATTTTGTAAATCTTCTCAAGCAGAGATTTTGAATTAAAAACAAGAGCTGCTTGCTGCAGAGTGTGGTGTGGAGAGGTGAGGGAGCGACACCCCATGTGCGCACGCGGGTGTAACTATTGGTGTCAACTTTCATTGTGCAGACAGCCTTCTCCTAAGACTTGACAGCTCCTCACCTCCTCCCCGGGAAGTGAGTCCATTTCATTTCAAGCTCTCACAAATGAAAAGAAACAGGGCTATAACTCTTTTATGGAGTGAGTGAAAAATGTTTTGTGTAGGTAATTTGAGCACAAACTAGAATTCACCAGGGGATTTTATATCATTTCCATAAACTTTTATTGAATGAAGATCATAGCGTTTTGAATTTTTATGTCACATTTCTTTAGAGGGAGCAAAGCACATTCGGATATATTTTCTTAATTTCCAAAAATCCCTCTGAAGTGAGATCTAGCAGGCACTATCATTCCTGTAAAATAAAATCTACATGTCAAATGTTTTGGCTTTTCTCTTCAGTCCGTCCGGATGTGTTTGAGCCCACTAGAAATTCTTTCAGTCACAAAAGAATCCCCTGATAACTGTTAAAAAACACTTTAATTTCATTATGCGCTACACTTTATAACTCCTATACAGCTTTATGAATTCCAGCTTTGAAGCCGCAACTTCTGAAATCCTCCTTTCTCCATTTAAATATCGGTTTCAAAAATAATCGTTTGGAATATTTAAAAGATTAGAAGAACTGTTTAAACTCTCCTTTAAGATAGGCACATGACCTAGCAACAATCCCACTTGTCAGCAGGTGCTCCAAAAGCTAAAAGAAACCGCTCGCCTTTTCATTGTAAAACAGAACTTATTACACACCTTTCGAGTTACTCTAGTGAGCAGTTTAGAAAGATGCAGCACTTTTCCTCTTCGGGTTTTAGCATCACCGTCGTTACAGACCATGGGCTGTGTCGGTTTGCGTGCAAATGCGTTTCTAAAGAAAGGCTTTTATTAAACTGAGATACAATTCACATACCATGAAATTCTCCTTCTTAAAGTGCAAGCCCGTCATTTTTAGCATGAAGTTGGGTAACCGTTTCATCACCCCCAGAGAACCCATACCTGTTAGCAGTAACTCCCCAGCCACCTTCCCGCAGACGCTGGCAACCACTCCTGTATTTTCTGTCTCTATGGATTTGCCTATTACAGACATTTCACATAAGCAAATCATACAATATGTGGCCTTTTATGTCTGGCTTCTTTCACTGAGCATGTCCACGTTGCAGTGTGGATCAGTACTCTGTTCCCCGTTATGCTGAGTGATGTTTCATGGTATAGATATACACATTTTGTTTATCCACTCAGCAGTTGACAGGCACTTAGGCTGTTTCCACTTAGGGCTATATGAATAATGCTGTGGAATTCGCGTGCAAGTTTTTGTGTAGACATTTGTTTCCAGGTCCCTTGGGGACAGACGTGGGAATGGAATTGCTGGATCGCATGGCGACTATGTGGAACTGTGTTGAAGAACTTTCAGACTGTTTTCCACAGTGGGCGCACCATTTAATATATCCATCAGCAACGTTTAAAGGCACAATTTCTCCACGTCCTTACGAACACTAGTTATTTTGATTTTAGTCATCCTAGTGAGTATAAAAAGGTGTCTTCATTGTGTAAAGAGGGTGCCTGCTTACACCATCAATAAAGGTTTGCAAATAGGATGCAACTATTTCCCCCAGAAGATCAAACATCTCCTACTTAATTATTACACAGCCTGCAACTTACTGGTATTTCTAAACCTTTTGCTTTAGCAGAGCAAGGTGTGTCATCTGTGAGTGCTGGTATAAATAATGGCTGGATGATGTTTACTTGAACCCACAAGTAATCATTCCTGTCCTCCACAGCCCCCACACGGTGACCGCTGTGGCTGTCACGGGGTGCTCCAGCGCCTCTACCTAGCTGCTGAGGGCCAGCATCAGCACCGCCGAGGCCGCCAATGCCGCTCAGCATCGAGCCAAGCCCGTGGGAGAGCCCCCTGCATCAGCTGGAGGCTCAGGGAGACAGGCAGAAAACTCAAATCCCCTGTAGCTATTTCACCCACATCTGGGTTAGGGATGGTGCTTTCTTAACTCCCGGCTTCTTTGTATTCTGGTTCCCCTGCTGGCGCCCCACCGTCCTACTGAACCTCCAAGACTGCAGCTCGCTCCTGAAGACGCACTGGTCTTCCTTAGCCCACGGCACTGCCATCTTCATTCACATCCAACTGGTTTGAAGTTGAATAATCCCAACGTCAGCAGCTCAAGCGAACAAAGATGGAACTATCTTTGTCCGCTGCTAAAATTAACGGAGGTCCTGAGGCATCATTTCTGCTGAAGGTGGAAAATTTAATCCTGCCAATTCAGGACAACTGGCCGCTTCATTTAAAAATCATATTCTTCCTGGTAACCATGCCTCGGGTGATCTAAGTGCTGGAGGCTGTGCAAAACTTCGCCTCAGCTTCCGCTCGACATCCTTGCAGTGGTCAGGCCTACGCCCCCTTGTTCTCCTTGTCCCCACTACAGGCTGGCCCATGAAGAGTGGGAGTTCTGCACCCCACTTTCCCAGGACCACACCCATGGCCCCAGGCCCCACCCAAGCCCAGTCCCAGACACTGCCAAGCCCCACCATTCAAGATCCTCTGGGAGGGTTAGGGCCCCAAGCTATACCCTGAGGGACAGGCTGTCAAGTCCCCTGTCTAGCCCCCTGATCTATCTGAGGTATCCACCCTTGCCCCTCCAACCTCTGCCTGCCACTTGGACTTTGAGGCAGAATCACAGGCCACTGGGCATTTCTCAGGGACCCCTGCCTCCAAGCTCTGGTCCTGACAACTGCAAATCGCCCTCCTTTTCCCTCCAGTTACCTCCCGTCTTCCTGGGTGGGAAGCTTGTGTTTTCATCCTCACTCCTCCGACACTCTCGGCCAGGGGTTCTCCAAGTGAGCCCTCTGGGCCAGCAGCAGCAGTCCCGCCTGAGGGCCCCGCAGCTTCCACTAGGACTTGCTGAGGCAGACCCAGGATGCTGCGATCAACCAGCCCCAGTGCTCCCCGCCAGAGTATGAGCGCCCCTCTGGTTCCAAGGTCCTGCACCCACCACATCCAGCTCCCGATACTTTAAACCAAGTCTGGGATTCCAAGGCTCTTTCTTTTCTTAAGCCTTAGGCTTTCAAAATTCCCCTCTGCTATAACTATTCAAAGGCTCACCTGAGGCCCAGCTCAAAAGCCATGCTTTATTTTTTGAGAGCCTGACCAAACAACAAATGACAGTCAACTACACAGATGTAAAGTGTACGTTTGATAAGTTTGACTTATGTATACATCCGGGAAACCATCGCCACCATCAAGATAATAAATATACCACAATTAAAATAATAAACATACCCCATCACCACAAAATGTTTCGTGTTCTGCCAGGAGTTTGCTGCCGGTCTTGATGGGTTTCTCCTTCCAGTGTTCATGGTGAAGGTCAGCCGGGGTCCCAGGGACAGGGAGCCCTGGCCCGGAGAGAAAATCTACTGGTGGTCACTCAAAACGTCAACGCACTGCGAAGCCACCCCGCACCTGCCATTTTGGAGGGAAGAGTAGATTCTGAGAACCCTGCTGCAAGTTCAGGCCACACAGTGAACAAGGCGAACACCCTCCCTGGTCCCTGAGCTGGGGTCACCCCTTCATTATGACTAAGCTGTGCCTGAGTAAGTTGGGCTAAGAAGAGAATAAAGGGAGCCAACCTAGTCGGGCATCTGGAAACTAGGGATGAAGTCAAGCATTTAAACCGAGCTCCAAGGATGGGTTTGAATGGACAGAGTAACTTCCAAGCCAAGGAACCAGCCCCCCACACCCATGCGTGCATGCCAAGGACTGGCCGCTGGGGCCCATGCTCCGCCTATAGCATTGCCTCTCACTTTGCAGTTACTCAGGGGCTGCTTTGCATCTTCTCTTGTGCTATTATTTAATTCGTACTGTGTTGACTGAAGTTTTTAATATTTGTCTCTACTCTTTTTGGTTCCAGCTGCGGGCTCTTAAGCACCAGCTCCACATCTTGTGCCGTAACACACATCACAGTTATTTGTTTCACTAAATTAAATGTACTCAGCTCTGAATCCCAGCCCCACTTACTGCAGAGTACTGAAATTCAACCTGAGTTTCAAAGGAAACTGTCTCACCTAGCCCCTCCCCAGGGGCCTATAAAGATGCTGAGAATCTTCTACAATCTAGAACACTCATCAAAGCCCTCACTGATATGAACTGAGTATTCGTAGCCTCCCCCTTCCCATGTTGAAACCTGAGCCCCCACTGTGATGGTTTTAGGAGATGTCACCTTTGGGGGGTGATCCGGTCAGGAGGGCAGAGCCTTGGTGAATGGGATTAGCGCCCTTATAAAAGCTCACTCTCAGTCATCTTCCCACCACAGGAGGAAACAGTGAGAAATCTGTTGTCTGTAACCAAGAAGTGGGTTCCCACCAGACGGCGAGTCTGTTGATGCCTTGATCTGACTTCCAGCCTCCAGAACTGTGAGAAAAAAGTGTTTGTCGTTTGAGCTGCCCAGGCTGCGGTGCCTTGTGATAGCTGTCCTATGAACCGTGGGGCTCACAATGCCTTACACGCTCGTCGCCAGAGTCGAGATGGTCCTTGATTATAGCAGGCGTCTGTCACTCCTGGGCCGAGCTCAGACATGGGGACTTTGCTGAGACTGGGAGTCCCAGTGCCTTGGATCCAGTCTTCCTGGCTGTACCCCAGAGCCTCTCCCTGAGGACACTGTGAGGGAACGGGTGTTACTTATGGATTCCTCTAGAACACGATCTGTTTCCCAGTCACTCCAGCTCTGTCCCAGACTGGCCGCTTCCACCGTCCTTCCGTCCCCTCTCCAGCTAAGCAGATTCCTCGTAACTCCTCCCTGAACTGGCTCCTTCTTCTGGGCTGAGATAGCGTGCGTGAGATGCTAACACTGGGCAGCTTTTTCCGAGGAGCCCACTGGGTTAAAGCCTCCCTCAGCTAAAGCCTTCCTCTCCATCCCGGCCCTGGGTGTGCCTGGAGGGAATGGGGTGGAGGTGGCTTTCTTAGAACAGCCACTCTCGTGGGACCGGAGATCAGCTCTGCTGGTGCCACATATCCGGGGAGGAGCCACTGTCTCCTGCTGAGAACTCTCAGATGAGCTGGGCATCCCTGAGGCCCACATTGCGACCAGCACCTCCCACACCAGCCTCTGCAGTGGGAGGCCCGTTCTGGGCCTCTTTCTACCTTCAGCGCCCTCCATGGGTGTGAACCAGAAAAGCACTCATTATTCATTTGAATCAGAGAATTTTTGTAAAATGGAAACCTGTCCATGACTTTTCTAACTCAGGGCCCGTTGCCATCTTCCTTCAAGCAGAAACACTCAGGTATCTATTTTTAGAGTTAAAACTGCTGCTTAGTCCTAGAAGGGTTCTTGGTGTCAAGGCAGATGAGCTGTAACAGCCAATGTTAGTGAGCTAGTGAGCGTGGCCTGCCCCTCCTCAGCGTGAGGTTCCCCCTCACACCCCGCCCCCCTGGCCCCATCTCACCCTTTGGTTCCTACATGCACCCAGCTCAACTGTCCACTTCTCCCTCGGGTACATTCGGAGCCTCTACTTTTTTTTCCTTCCTTATTTTTTTTTTTTACTCGTTCAGAGACATTCCCTTTCTTCTTTCGAACTCATCGACTTCCGGTACATCACCCTCTCTCACACCCACCACCTACCACCCACCACTCACTCCCTAAAGGTTATTTGCAAGCACCCATTACCCATCGCACGTTTGTATTTGCAGTAACCAACCACACGCACAAGAGGCAGCTCTGTCGAAGCCCCGCCTGACTCACAGGGCCCTTTAATGGGACCTTTCGGATAATCCTGTTTCTGCATCTCATTTTACCGCGAGAAAAAAGAAGGCCCAGCAAGATGAAACTGCAGATGCCACCTGCCCGGAGAGCGGTCTGTGCCAGGCCCCTGCCCGCGGCGGTGGCTGAGCGTGGCGATTAGACAGAAGTGCACTGAGCGCCACCAGCGGTGCGTCCCGAGAAACTGAGACCCGGATTTACTACACAAGGGAGCCCAGGAAAGGGATGCCTGGAAAGAATGGGGACGGGGCGGGGAGGCAGGACGGCAAGGGAGAAGCCGTGCAAGGGGGCGACCTCAGCTGATGTCACAGCCTGGGCCTGCTTCCCGGGGGAGCGTGAGTGTGAGTCGCCCTGAGTTTGCCTCGCCCCAGGACTAGGGAGCCAGCTCTCACACTCCCACGCCCGTCGGCTTCTGGGAACAGGCTACCCAGCGGACACGAACTCCCAAGAAACACACCGGTGGCAGCATCCTTGAGTTCATCCGTTTTCTCTGCCGTGCCACGCTTCATGATACGGAGAGAAAAGAAGTCCCATCAGCTCTCAGTGTATTTGGTGAAGGGGTCCAGCGGCCTCCGGATAGTCCCCGAAAGAAGGTCACAAATGTCCCAGGTGAGCAGCAAAGCTCACAGAACCTGGATGCAGGTGCGTAGCCAGTTCCAGGAGGCGAGGGGCCTGGGCAGGGCGCCCGCAGGATCGCTGTGGTCACCACCCGGGCCAGCCCTGTTCCGACGCTTCAGGCATTGGCCCTGTAAGCCGTACAGCGACCCCTGACGTTGGGACTGGTGACATCGTCGCCATGCTACAGAAGAGGAAACGGGCACCAAGAATTGACCTAAGTCACTTGCCTAAAATTGCTGAGTGTCAGGAGGGTCCCACCAGACACTGCATTCCGGACTCAGTCCCCGGCAACGCAGCCCGTGCACAGCACGCCCCGGTAACCAGAAAACTGGCGGACCCGTTATTCCTGTGTGTGGGCGGGGACAACCAAGGAGCGCTCTCCGACACAAAAGAGTGCGTGTGTATGTGCGTGAAAGTTCGTTTCACTGAAGCTCTAGAAAAATAACGTATAGTGGGGAAATATCAGAACAATGGGTACCTGGGAAGGGGGTAGGCAATTCCTTCTGGGTAGTTTTTGTGTTCTATATCTTATATTTGTCAAAAACAGCAATATCCACTTATGATTTGTGCAGTTCATTGGATTTAGACTTTACAACAAAAGACAAAAAAAAAAAAAAAATGTAGCCGTGGCAGAGCGGCTCAACTTGTTGGAACTTTATCCAGCACACCAAAAGTCTGCGGGTTCAATTCCCCTGTCAGGGCACATACCTGGGTTGCAAGTTTGATCCCTGGTTTGGGGCATGGCCTGGAGACAACTGACCAAAGTTTCTCTCTCTCATGGATGGTTCTCTCTCTGTCTCCCCACCCCATTCTTCTCTCTCTGAAATCAATAAAACATACCCTAAGGTGTACAAAAGTCACTCTAACTGCTGATTTGCATCCTGAAGTATTGGGGGGAAGTACTGAAATTTTTTGTGTCCACAATTTATTCTGACATCTGTACCCAAAAAATAAATAAATAACAGGGATTGATGGGTGAATAGAGGCATGGGTAGATGGAAGGACAGATGTGTGATATCACAAGCATGGTAGATGTTCATTGTAGAGTCTAAGCTGACTATACAGGTGCTCGCTGCAAAATTACGATTTCTGCTTATTTTTAATTTTTCATAATAACACGTTGAGGGGAAAATGTACTTATGTCTGCAGAAGCCAGGGGGGAGATATGGGTAGAAGGAAGGGGACCTTATTTTCTTCTGTATGCCTCTTAATTGCTTCATTAATTTTTACAAGCATGCACGATTTTTGTAAAAATTTATTTTAGTTTAAGAACTTCATAAGATATGATCCCTCCCTTGTGAAATTCATAATGTAATGGGAAATTCAACACACACACCCCTTTCATTGTACTGTTGCCAATAAAAACGGCACCAACAATGCATGTGAAGTGGTGACCCACAATGGGAAGCCAAATGTCCTTTGTCCCTGCTTTGTCACCAACTGGCATTGTGACCTGGGCCTCCGTGGAAACAGGGAGATTGATTTGGATGTCCTGGGGCCTCTCCAACACTGTCCCAAGACGTTCCTAGGAGATGTTTGGGTGAATGGTGTCAGGAATGTTTGAAGAGATCAGAGGAGGAAAACCACAGAATACTGGAGATTTATAAAAATAAATTTAATAATTTGGAAGCCAAAACCTAGGGAGGACTATACTTTGGGACTGACGTGGAAAGGATTCTTCATGCTGCACCAGGAGAGGAAATCTTACGTCACTCTGTGTTCCACGCAGGTGTCTGCCCTGGTGCGACTCTCTAAACAGGAGGACGACGAGGACCTGCCACCTGTCCTGTAAATAACGTTTTATTGGAACACAGCTGTGCTCATTGGCTTTCTTACCACCTCTGCTTTCAGGGGACAGTGGCAGAATTGAATACTTGTGACAGAAAACCCCAGTCTGTAAAGCTTAAAATATGTGTTACACTCCAGCCTTTATAGGAAAAGGTGACCAACTGCGGCTCCAAACATTCACTTCTCTTGTGGTATTATCAGCACTGAACTTACATTTTCAGTGTACTTTTCCAAACGTTCCTGTGGTTGACTGGGCTTGCCCCCGCCCATCAGTAGCATGAAGGGAGGGTGGGCTGGAGGGGCATTTGAGCAGCACCAGGCTGGCCTCTTGGGTCTCTCTGACTCCTGTACACAGCCCCTTAAATCTCCAAGCAGAGCCCTGAAGTCACCTCCAGGCGGCTGCGTGAGCAGACCGTCACTATACACATATCTGACCCAGGCGCTGGTGGTTACTTGGATGTGGTCAAACCGTGACACCTTCCCAGGTGACTGTTGTTTGCTCAGTGCTGACCCCATGAGGGCCCGTGGTCCCTCACTTAAAAATGAAGTAAAATATCAAGTTGGGAGGAGGGTGCTGCTGATTGCCCCTTCCTTCGCCAGAGCTTCTTTCCCATCTGTCCTTTCCCTCTGTCTCTCTCTGTTTCAAAGCTTGCATGATGGCCAGGGCCTTGGAAGCCGTGGACAGTAGCCGCATGGCCACCCACTCCTCCAGGGATCTGCGGCCAGGTAGGCAGAAGTTACTACGAGTCGGAAGAGCAGGATGAAGGCAGGGCTAGAGACGACAGCAAGGGACTCTGCCTTTGGTGCACCAGAGGGACCCAACAACACTTGCCATTTGCTGGGCTACCCCCAACGGCGACACTGGCCCAAGACCACACACAGTATGTCCTCAGGGAGCAGACATGTGTCCTGTGTGCTGCAAGGGGAAACACAGATCATCACAGCGGTGGCTCCTCAGGCTGGACATTCATGTTGTCTCCATTTTCACTGTTCTATATCCTTTAAAGCTTTTTCAGAATTGTCAGCTCAGTCCCGGAGATCGGCGGGAAGCCCTCGGGAGGCATTCACATGAAGGTACAAGTCGTGATGGCAGCGGAGCCGCGGGGAACGGCGGTCTGCTTTGGCCCCCGCCCTCCGTTGGAGCGCTCCCACCGCATGGTCAGCCTCTTCTGTCAAAGGTGATAAACAGAGCGGGTGATCGACTGGAGGAAACACCAATTCTGCTAAACCAGCGGTGCTCTTTTGTGGCTACTTTCTGTTCTTTCTCTTTACACTAGTGGCATGGAGCATTGATTTCTTATCAGAGCCTGCAAAGGCAGCATTGTGAAATAAAATAAATTTAGCTTCAGTCCAACAAAGATGTATTGAGGGTGAGGCAGTAGGCACCACGGGACACAGAGATAACCAAGTCAGCCCTCCTGCCCTCAGGCAGGGTACAGCCATATACAGGGTGTGGGAGAAACACCGGAGGGTTCTGGTAAGAGCTATAAGCCGCGGGGGGGGGGGGGGGGGGGGGGGGGGGGGGGGGGGGGGGGGGGGGGGGGGGGGGGGGGGGGGGGCTGGCGCTGGTGCTGAGGGGTTGAAGAAGGGAGGCATCACAACCAAGTCCCTGTGAGGGTGTAGGGGAGAGAACAGAAAAAGCCTGGGGAGACAGGCTTTAAAGGCAGGCTGGTTCGTTAGCTAGTGTCACAGCAGTGCTGCAGTGACAGCCCCAAACTCAGCCATGGGTCGGCAGGTTGGCCTGAGGTTGGCTGATCTAGGCTGGCTTGGCTGCGCAGCTCTGCTTCCCGCTGAGACCCCGCCGGGCTTGGCTCCCCCTGCCTGGGGCTCGGTCTGTCCTAGGTTTGTTCAGTCCAGGGCGGGGCTTCTCATGGCATTGCAGAGGCACGTGGGGATCCACAACTGCGCAAGCGCATCTCACACCTCTGCCAGCATCGGTTTCCCAAAGCAAGTCACATGGCCAAGGCTCAAGTCAGGGATGGGGAAATAGACCCCTCCCCTCATGGGGAAATTGCAGAGTCGAGGGGCAAAGCACAGAGGGGTGAGGAGATGGGGCCAGTAGTTCGCTCTGCCACTAAAGGGCCTTCAGGACCAGGGAGCGGCGTGCCTGTCACAGAGTTTATGGGAAGCGTTAGTCATGTTCGGAAAAGAATGAGCAGCCCTGTCCCTGTCTGGTGACAACACCGCGGGGGTGCTGGAAAGAAACAACATGCTCCACACGCAAAACAAGGGGTTCCCTGATTTTTAAAAATGTAGGGAAATGCTGTGTGCTAGTGTCTCCCTCTGGGATTTTCCCGTGTGCACCGGCATAGCAAAGCCTGTGACAAGTCCTTCGGGAAATAAACCCGTTTCACGTTATTTAACCCAATGTTTTCTAAGCTTGCCTGTCTTCGAGTCCTGTTCTCTCAGGTAACACTCACTGAAATTGCACGGGCCTCCTTTTGAGAAACGCTGCCTTGGACCGTAAGACACACATACAGAGACAGGACTGGACAGCTAGTTTGGCCCATACCATGTGCTTCTTGTGTAACGAGCTAAAGAGATTGTTCTTTTTGTTTTTTAAAGATTTTATTTCTTTATTTGTAGAGAGGGGAAGAAAGGGAGAGAGGGAGAGAAACATCAATGTGTGGCTGCCTCTCACATGCCTCCTACCGGGGACCCAGCTGCAACCCAGGCATGTGCCCTGACTGGGAATCGAACCGTCAACCCCTGGTTCACAGGCCAGCACTCAGTCCACTGAGCCACACCAGCCCCGGCTAAAGAGATTGTTCTTAATGTATGAGGCAGGGGGAGGCCTCAAGAGTTTTAAGCAACCTAATTGGAAGTTCTTTCTGCTTATTCCAACCCATGCCCCACAACACTTTTTTATAAACACACATTTTTTATTAATAAGGCTTCCTAAGAACTAAAAGCCATAAATAAGTCATGGTCTAAAATCGTATTTCTGAACTTCAGTCATCTGTGTATTGTGTTCTTGATTCTGTATACCACCTGCACTATTATTAATTTTTTTAACCAACTGACTTTTAATTTAAGTATGTTTTACAAGGGAACTTTGATTCAAAAGTACTACATGTCCCTAAATTGTGTGAAATTCTTCCCTTCAAAACATGAAGATTTATTGTCCTCCCCTCGAGTGACTCGCTGCTAGACTATGGAAAAAAGCAAAAGTGACAGTGTTGAGACTTCGGAAACTGGGTCACAAAAGGCACTGTGACTTCCTCTTGCTCTCTTGAGTCACTTGCTCCGGGGAAGCCAGCTGGCATGGCCTGATCAGCCCTCTGAGGAACCCGTGTGTTAAGGAAGTGAGGTCCCCAGCCAACAGCCACATGAGAAGGCCATCTTAGGATAAAAGCCTCCAGCCCCTGTGGCTCAGTGGATTGAGCACCAGCTTGCGAACTAAAGACTTGCCGGTTTGATTCCCAGTCGGGGCACATGCCTGGGTTGCAGGCCAGGTCCCCAATAGGGGGCATACAAGAAGCAATAGGTTGATGTATCTCTCACACATTGATGTTTCTCTCCCTCTCTTTCTCCCTCCCGTCTCTCTAGAAATAAATAAAATCTTTTTAAAATAAATAAATAATAAAAGCCTCCAGCCCCAGTCAAGCCTTCAAATGACTGTTTTTCTCACTCACATCTCACCTGCAACCTAATGAGACTCTACAACAAATCACCCAGCTGAGTCACTCCCAGATTTCTGACCATCAGAAAGTAAGAGCGCTAACAGGTATTACCTTGCGTTCTGGAGGCATCGTGATAGGATAAATTCTACCAACTACAAATTCCTTGAAAAAGGTAGATTTATATAATTTCCTATGATCTTAGTATTTTGGAAGACTTATTCCAGAAAGCATCATATACAGTTCATTTAGCTTTTTGAGGGTTTTGGGGGCCCTTTATATTTAATGATAAATGCTCTAATGAAGCTTTAAAAGGTATAAAATTAAATGATGCTTATTCCTGTTGAAATACACAGTTGCTTTTACATTTCTTTGGTCCTCTGAGCTATATGGGAAAAGCTTTATTAGGGTCATTAGCATTTGGGCACTCTTTTGGGGTTTGAGTGTTCATAAAAACATCTCATTGTTTTTAATAGCATACTAAATAGTCCCCCAAATTACACAAAATCTAGCAGAGTGCTTACACACTGCTGGCACTTACTAATGAATAAATGAATACAAGTGGTGTTGGGGTACAATTAACAATAGCCATTTGGAGAAAGTTTCTTTTACCTGTAAAATGCTCTCAGAACTCTCATATGCACTGACTTTTTTCTTGAGTGCCTCATGTTATAGTTAATATGTCCAAGGAAAGCTACTCCAGTTGACTTTACTGGGTATAAGGATATATGTGGAGATTCTAAAAAAAAAAAAACTTTTGCACTCCTAATAGAAGGGTTGGATGTAATGGCCCTCCTTTCTTCACCATTTCCTTTAGTCTTGGATATACCTGAGATGGCAGGAGCTCTGGACACTTTTTGCAACCATGAGAGAAAGCCCAGAGATTACCAGTTGTGTTAGTTTAGGTCCTTCAACAAGCTGATACCTAAATGTGATGAAATGTGCAAGGATTTTGTTCGGGGAAGGAAAATAAGGAGGGAGCTGTAGAAGACTGGGAGAGGCATCAGATTGTGATCAAGTCTGACCACAAATGAAGAAGGGGGTGAGGGGAGGGAGTTCTGCAGTCCAAAGAAAGTTCAGCAAATCCACTGGGGAGTCTTCAGACCAAAGCTGGCTGTCAGAGGAGCCCCGCTGTACTGTCACTGGATGAGAGCTGCCCTTGGAAGGAATGGCTTTGGCATGAACATTGGGATGGATCTTAAAGTACAAGAGCTGAAGTCCTTGGTCAATTACGTCCCCTTTTGCTGGAGGTCTGTGTGGCATATTCCCACGGCCGCAACACCAACATTAGCATTACCAAGCCATAGCCAAGAACTGACTCCCTCTGGAATACTTGCTGTCAGAGGAAAATAAGCTAGTTGTCTATGTCCCATTTTTTTTCTAACTTGCTGCTGAATGTATTCCTAAGAGATGCATCCTTCCTCCCAGTTAAAGTCCAGTCTCCTACCTTCGGGGCTCCCTTCTTCCCTCCTTTGTTTCCTCTTTCTCTGGTCTCTTCTCTCCCCTGTCCTCCCTTCCTTTTCTCATGCAAAGCAGCTTAGTTCCAGGGATTTCATGCTTGAACTAGGGCCCACACTCAGACCTCAAGGTCCAACCTTCAACCTAGAGTTGAAATGTATCATCAAGTTGTTTTCCCCAAACAAAAAACTGTTCTGTCCCTAAAAGGAATTCTGGAGCCAGGTGGTACGGTAAAGATCTCAGCTCACTGAGTGTGCGTATGTACACACACACCCCGGCTGTTCTCTAGGAGAGGTTCAAATAATTGCTCCCTAACTACTCTAGAACTGAAAACATAAAATCTTTTTATGTGTAATTTAATTTTATGATAAATCAAGGGTAAAGTATCAAGTATAGGGAAGTACCATGAAAAAATATCACGTGGATTTAACAACTGTTAACACTTTGAATCTTTAACACTTGCTTTGAGTCTTATTTTAAGAAACAAATTATTACCGATGCTATTAGAATCCCACCACTTATATACTGCTATGTGCCAGGCCCTGTTCTAAATACTTCATATGTGTTCTCCCCTTTAAACCTCATTTTAAAAAATCTGTGACATACCGCTTCTCGACCTTTTGGCTAAGGTCAAGTGTAAAAAAATCTGTGACATAGATATTAACACGGCCCCTATTTGCAGATGAGGAACAGAGATGTAATTAGGTAGCTTGTTAATAAATGTGAGAGCAAAACTTGAACCCGGGAAGACTAACTGGCGTGCAGTTTGGGGATCACATTTGATTTGTTATTATGGTTAGAATGTAATGATTACTCCAGAGATATTTGTTGGAAGAATTAATAAATAAATACTCATCCATCGTTTCCTCAGTGAACTCTTGTTTACTGAGGAAGACTGGGTGCGGCCAGGGGCGCTGCCTCAGTCCTGCGTCCACAGGGAAGGAACTCCTGGTTGCCTGGTTCACATTCCTGGGATGAAGCAGATGTAATTCATACCTCGAGGGGAAAAAGGCATCATCATTTGACAGTTCAAAAGACTCGCTCTCCTCGTCCTGATAGAAAATACCTACTTCCAGAACTGAGCAAGAGCATGTAATAAAGCGGAAAAGCCTCTCAAAGAAGAGGTGACGGCATCTTTGCTCTGAGAGAGAATAGCAGGTCACTTTTAATGGCCACATCACACACAGGGTGATCTTCTGAGGGGGTGGTAAATTGAGCAAACGCTAAATGTTTTCTTGAACTGTAGCCTGAGAAAGTGCTAGGAGTGCTGAGTTGAAGATTACCTCCCGCGAAGGTTTTTTTGTCCCCTGTGTGCGTACAAAGCACCGAGGCTCTCCACGATGTCGGCAATTCCGACCTTACCTGGAACTTCCAAGAGTGAGAAGGGAGATGTGGTGTGTCGAGCTCATCATGTTCTTTCCTTCATGATGAAAGAAAATCTGCCTTTCCCCCCGCCCCACCCCACCCCTGTCCTGTGATCACTCACTTTCCGTTGTCACTGCATACATAAATAGCTTTGTGATTTTGGCCATATTTTTTCTAAGGAATGAGTTAAATTCTCTAATTTAATCATCCCCAGATTATCTTCCTACACTGATTTAATAAAGGAAATTAAAATGTGTTTTCTTTTTGTTACTATCCTCAACCACCATCTGCTTAAAAACGTGGATATAATCAGCCACTGGAAAGTATGAGAAATGGATCATGTTTACAAAGAAGTTTCATTCTTTTTAGAAAGCATGTGAAAAAAATTTTGAAATCCCCATGAGGAAAAAAAATCTGCCAGGATTTTTAGTTGAAAGAGATTTTATTTCACAGCAAGAGCTGGTAATGTAAAATGATCCCTCCAAATATAAACCCACAGCCTCCTGGTAATTGTGTTATTTTTAAGACAAATAAGGTATTTTCTTCTAATTTATTGTTTTCCAGAAATCCTTTCTTGCAGTCTGTGTGGCAGCATTCAAAGGGACTAAATTCAGGCCACCTGTCCCCATCGGTGTTCAGTCTTACGCATCTGGAAAATCACCTCGTCACCCTTCCCTGATGAGCGTTATTGTGGAGTGATAACTACTGGTTTTACGTTAATCTGACTGTTTTTTGAATAGATGTTGTTAAGATTTTTAAATTACTTAGAAGATTGATAATTAGCTCTTTATTCATCACGAAAAATATACATTGATTTTTTAAATAGCTTTTTGAGATAGAATTAACATACCATGCAATTCACTCATTTAATGCACACAATGAAATTTTTTAGTATAGTTACAGGGCTGTGCGTCCTTTATCACAACCTACGTTTAGAACATGTTTGTTCCTCAAAAAACAAAGTAAAACAAAACACCGGCACCCTTTAGCAATTATTCCCTACCATACCCACAACCCCAGCCCTGTGCACGCATTAATCTGCTTTCTCTCTCTCGATTGCCTTTTCTCAGTCTTTCATATAAAGGGACCTCAGGCAACTGCAGTTTCGGGGGACTGGTTTCTTTTACTTAGCACAAGTTTTCAAGGTTCATCCAAGTTGTGGCACATACCAGTACTTCGCTTCTTTCTATTGACAAATAATATTCCATTGTTTACATATCTGCCTTTGTTCTGATCCACTCATCAATTGACAGACATCTACGTTGTTCCCACATTTTTATTCTTATGAAGAATACTGCCGTGGGTATGCATGTGCAAGTTTTTGTGTGGACACAGGTCTTCAGTTCTCTTGACTAGGTACCTAGGAGTTGAATTCCTGGGTTGTGTGGTAACTCTGTATTGAACGTTTTGAGAAACTGCCAGACTGTTTTTCAGAGTGGCTGCACCATTGTGCACTTCCACTAGCAGCATATGAGGGTTCCAGTCCATCCATAGGCTCACTAACGTTTGGTCTGGTCTGAGTGTTTGGACTACCATCATCCTACCGGACGTGGAGTGCTATCTTATTGTGGTGTTATTTGTATTTCCCTAATGGCTAATGATATTGATCAGCTTTTTATGGTCTTTGGTCCATTCATGTATCTTCCTTAGAAAACTTTTACTCACATTGTTCAAATACTTTTTAATTATTTGTTTTTTAATTATTGAGTTGCAGGAAGTCTTTATATATTCTGAAAACAAGTCCCCGACCAGATGTATGATTTGCACGTATTTTCTCCCGTCCAGGACGTTGTCTTTTCTCTTTCACACCAATGCCATTCCAAGCACAAAAGTGCTTAAGTTGACAGGAGTCCAGTTTATCTATTGTTTTCATTTGTTGCCTGTGCTTCAGTGTCATGTCTAAGAAGCCATTATCTGACCCAAAGTCATGAAAGTTACCTCTATGTTTTCTTCTAAGAGCATGATAGTTTTAGCTCTGACACTTAACTCTCTGACCAGTTTGGAGTTAACTTTTGTGGATGGTATGCAGTAAGTGTTCAAAATTTGTTCTTTACCATTTATTTCAGCACCTTTTATTGAAAAGACTCTTCTTTCCCCGTTAAATTACACCAGCACCGTTGTTGAAAATCAACTGTCAATAAATGTAAGGGTTTATGTATGGATTCTCAATTCTATTCCACTGATCCATGGGACTACCCTTATGTTAGTAGCACACCATATGGATTACTCTAGCTTTGTGACATGTTTTTAAATCTAGAAATGCGAGTCCTCCAACTTTGACCTTCTTTTCCAAGATTTTGTCTATTCTGGGTTGCTTTCATTTACATATGAATTTTAGGATCAGTTTATCATCAACTTCTGTGTAGAAATAACTAGGATTTTTATATGAATTGCATTGAATCTATAAATCAATTTGGGGAATATTGCCATCTTAATAATATTGAATCTTCCAGTTGATGATTTATATCATTCTGGCACATTAATTTTGCTCTTCTTTCATTTATTTCAACAACGTTTCGTAGTTTTCAGTATGAAAGTTGCACATTTCTTTTGTTAAATTTGTACCTAGGTATTTTACTGTAAACAGAATTGTTCTCTTAATTTAAGTATTGGGGTGTTCGTTTTTAGTGTGTAGAAATGACATTGACTTTGTACAATCGCCTTGTATCTACCACCTTACTGAGCTTCTTTATTACTTCTAGTAGTTTTTTACGTGACTTCTTTAAGAGTTCTATATTCAAGATCATGTCCTTGCAAACAGAGGGAGTTTTAATTCTCCCTCGCTAATATGGATGTTTTCTTCTATTAGTAGTGTATATGACACTGATAGATATAAACTAACCTTATATCTCTGGTATAAATCTCACTTACTTGTGGCATATAATCTTCTTTATATTTTGCTGTGTCTATACTCATAAGGGATATTGGTCTGGAATTTTCTTGTGTTGTCTTTGTCTGGTTTTGGTATGAGGGTAATGCTGGCCTCGGAGAATGAGTTGGAAAGAGTTCCCACCTCTTCTGTCTTTTGGACAGAGTTTTTAAAGAATTGGTATTATCTCTTCTTTGAATTTTCAGTAGAATTTATTAATGAAGCCAGCTAGACTTGGGTTTCCCTTTATGTGAAGTTTTAAAATTACAATTTGGTCTCTTTGCTTGATATATGTTTGTTTAGAGTTTCTACCTTTTTCATCAGTTTCAGTGGTTTGTGCCATCTCAGGAACTTGTCCATTTCATCTGTGTTATCTAATTTTTGCCATACAGTATTTATAGTATTCTCTCATATTTCTTTCTTTGTTTTTTAAAGATTTTATTCATTTATTTTTAGAGTGAAGGAAAGGGAGAGAGAAAGAGAGGGAGAGAGACATCAATTGATTTCCTCTTGCACACCCTCAACTGGTGACCCTGCCTGCAACCCCGGGCGTGTGCCCTGACTGGGAATCGAACTAGCAACTGTTTGGTTCCCAGGCCTGCACTCAAATCACTGAGCCACACCAGCCAGGGCTCATGTTTCTTTATAAGATCATTAACATTTTCTCTTTTATTCTTTATTCTAGTAATTTGAGTCTTCTCTCTTTCTTTCTTGCTCATTTAGCTGAGATTGTCAATTTTGTTAATCTTTTCAAATAACCAACTTTTGGTTTCATTGATTTTCTCTATTGTTTTTCTAGTCTATGTTTTAGAAATTCTCACTCTAGTCTTTGTAATTTTCTTTCTTCTGTGAGCCTTAAGTTTAGTTCACTCTTCTTTTTCCAGTGTCTTAAGGTAGAAGTTTAGGTTATTGATTTGAGATTTTCTTTTTTCTTAATACAGGCATTTGCAACTATGAAACCCCCTCTAAGCAGTGCCTGGGCTGCATCTGTAAGTTCGGACATGCTGTGTCTTCACTTTCAATTATCTGATTTGCTTTCTTATTTCTTTGCCAGCTCAAATTTGCTGTTGAGCCCCTCTGTGAACTTTCCCTTTTGGTTTGTACTTTTACTCCAGGATTTCTACTGGGCTCTTTTAAATAGTTCCTGTCTCTTTGTTGTTCTTTTCTTTTGATGACATATTGTCTTCCTACCTTCCTTTCGTACACTTTTAAGTATGGTTTTCTTTAGTTCTTTGAACATATTTATAATAGCTGTTTTAAAGTCTTTGCTAAATGGTAATGGAAAAAAATACAATACAATAAAAAAAATTAAATAAATGAAGTCTTTGGGTCCACTATCGGGACCCCTTTCAAAGACACTGTCTTGTTTCCCTTTTTCTGGTATTATGGGTCGTGTTCCTGTTTTCTCTGCATGTCTTGTGATTTTTTTGTGTGGAAAACTACACATTTTTGATACTATTTTGTAGCAACTCCGGACGCTGACACTACGCAGGTGGGCGGGGCGGGGGGGGTTGTTAATTGTTACTGCGGTGGCTCTCCGGTTCCTGCGTGTTTGTTCGGCGACCGGACTGAAGCAATCCCACCGAGCCTAGTCCCCTGCCGGGTGCGGCCCCTGAGGTCCCTGCTCAGATTTCTCTCACCTTGTCATTCTCTTTCAGGCTGGTCACCCCGGCATCCCCTCCGGTGGGATAAGCACTTACCAGTCGAAGATTGCACGGAAGCCCCCTTAGGCAGGTAGGTTCGACCCTTCATGATGACATGTTTGCGTGGCTCCGGGGTTGCTGTCACCGTTCCGGGCTTTACTTTTTTGTCCCATATTCTAATATCTTAAGAGTCCCCCGACTGCACCTGCCTGATCCCTTCCTGTGGCACGGGTGGGGCAGGGTGCAGCTTAGGCGCATGCAGCCTCCCAGGCTGCCGGGATGACTCGGGTGTTACTTTTAGGCCTGGCTCCCTCCGAGTTGCGGGGTGTCAGAGCGATTCGGCTTCCAGGGTTGGTGTTGAAGCCCCAGAGTCAGTGAGGCCTCCCTGCTAGCTGGGTCTGAGGCCTGGGGGACGCTTTCAAGCGGACGGCACATCCTGCGCTGTTGGCCCGGGGAGTGGCGTGGCGCGTGGCGCGTCACGAGTTGATCCCAGAAGGGCTCTTCTCAGGGGTCTCTTCCTGCTTCTCTTGTTTAACTCCTGGCTGCTCCGCTGTTTTCCTTGAATCAGAGTTACCAGACTCTTTCATTTCCACCAGGACCTCCATGGTCTTTGACAGCCCTGTGAGGGACGGAGTGTCTTTCCTGCTCCAAAGAGTCCCCTCGGCAGAGGTGCTGAGCCGTTTGTCCTCGTGGCCTGCCTTGCCCTGGGCGGACCCGCTGTGCCACCGCGCGACACTGGGGGTCAGGCACCCGCTTTCCCCAGCGTGGTGAGCACCCCTCCCTACCAGTGCGTACTGGAGATGGGAGCTGCGGCAGCCCCTGTGTTCTCGGCTTATCCCTGGTAGCATGGAGCCTCCACCCTATCAGCCAGCGCATTGGGTTCAGGTTGGGGTGACAGGAACCCCGGTATTCTCATCCGCGGGAGCTCCCTTCCCTACAAGCAAGCGGGGCAGGGTGGGGAAAGGGAGGCGGGTCCTCTTGGCAGTGCTTTCTGGAAGAGATCCTCCGCAGCTTAGGACTGCGGGCCTGCATCTGCCCCCTGCAACGGTGAAACCATAGCCTCAGACTGGGAGTTGGGGCAACAGGGAGCCCTCATTTGCTTGGCCACATCTGCCCAGAGCAGCAGGTCCATGAGTCAGAGCTAGGGGTGCAGTGGGTATGAAATCAGGACGGGGCTCAAATGCCACAGATTCTCGACGTTCTTGCTAAGGTTCAACAGCTTATCTTGAAAAGCCCCGTTCTCCATTTGCTGTGTGTACTTCCGACGATTTCCAGAGACTCTAAATTATTGGGTTTTTAAATAATTTTCCCAGTTAAACTGTTGTTTTGCTGGCGAGAATGTCTGCGGAGCTCCTTACTACACTTTTCTAGAAGTCCTGCCCTATTCTGACTGTTGCTTTTTACCTCTGTCTTAATTGGATAGGTGAGTCTGTAACCACTCCATTTGGGAGGAGCAAGAGCTGAGAAAGTCATCAAGGACTGAGAGGGAGAGAAGTAATGACTTGTGGGTGATACCTGAAAACAGCAATCGCTTAACACAAACTCTGGGTGACCCTTAAAGTTTCAAATGCTGTCATATGTTTCCCCCCCCCTCCCGAAAGTGATCAAAACAGGTGCTGGCAGCTCCCTTTCATTTTACACCATGAATACATGACATGCCGTGTTTTCAGGTTGGAAGAGGGCATCAGACAAACGAGGACTGAACTCCCAAGAGAACAGAATTGCTATTCTAGTTTTCCAATTTTTGCATGAAATGGGAAATGGTAGTCAAATGACACATGATATCTTTAAAATGGCATTTTCAAATTGAGTGCTGTTTCTGGGTAGCACAGAGTATTCACAACTCAGCAGGGTCACAGCAAGCTTTATATTCTCAGAAGAATGCATTTTCTTCCCCCAGACTCAGGCCCAATAGACAAAGAGTTGAATTAAGACATTCCCTCACATCAGCAACAATTTTGAAGTTTCAGTCTGAGGAAAATTACAATTTGAAATCTCAAGGCACCCAAATGTAACATTTTAAAATAGAAAATTCTGTGTATAAACAGTTCTGTCAGAAAACAGTGTTTTTAAAAGCTAATCATATTAGTCTTATATTAGAAAATAAGCATATTTCTTTGGAGAAAACAAAACCACAATATTTAATAATCTATAACATACTTATTCCACTGGGATAGTAGTACTTGAGTCTGATAAGTTGTGAATTAATTATTTAAAATATCAATATAACTCCAGTGGTGTGCTTTAGTAAATTTCCCCTAACTGAGCTTCCATCATTTTTTTACCTATATAAGATGGTGTTATATAGATACAATAATAGTTTATTGAGGATAATTTTAATAATTTTGTCTAATTTCCATGGCTACAGGTGATGGGGGAGCTGTTCCTAATGCCTAGAAGCTATTCTGTAAAACATTTAGAAATAATAGTATTGTAGAAAAATCATAGAATGCTAAAAATTTTAACCTCTGGAGAAACCGAAATACAGGAAAATTAAATGATTTTTCCAAGATGCAGAGTCAATAACTGGTAGAAATAAACTAAACCCAAGTCTCTCAACTGCCTATGGATGCCTCTTTCCCTGTGTTAAGTAAAGAACATGATTATATCCTGAAATGATAAGGAGAAGGCAAGACAGGAAAAAGGACATTTAAGAATAATAATGTTGTGCCCTGGCTGGTGTGGCTCAGTGGATTGAGTGCTGGCCTGTGAACCAAAGGGTCACTGGTTCTATTCCCAGTCAAGGCACAGGCCTGGGTTGTGGGCTAGGTCCCTAGTAGGGAGTGTGTAAGAGACAACCACACATTGATGTCTCTCTCCTTCTCTTTCTCCCTCCCTTCCCCTCTCTCTAAAAATAAAATACATAAGATCTTTTTTAAAAAAGAATAATAATGTCATATTTGGACTTTTCAGTTTATAGGGTGTTCACATTCCTTTTCTAAATTTTATTCTAATACAATCCTTTGAAGTAGAAAGTAGAAGTAATTAGGAGGAGGTGGAGGAGGGTGGTTGTAGTAGCAAGAGTATTAATCTCATTTTGAAGAAGAGGCAACTGAGGCTTCATTTACTAGTTTGACCAGCATCACACAGCCAGGCAGGAGGAAAACCAGGGCAGGGATCCAGGTCTCTCCATCCAAACTCACATTTGAAACACAGAGCGAGTCAATGGGACTAACACACACTGATGACCAAGGCGTTGCAGTGGCTGTAAAGATGACCATCACTCCCACTGCATTCTGTCCGTGAAAACATGTGACAAGAGTCAACTCAGATTCGAGAGGTGGGCAAGTAGGCTATGCCCCTTGGTGGAGGAAGTGATGTGCTCCTCAAGACTGGAAGGGATTGCTGGTGTCTTCGGAGGAAACTACCACAGAGGGTGTTATGAAATAGGAGCCTTATGACTTCTGTTTGGAAATTGCAGGCCTGCAGAGGAGGAGAATAGGTGAGAGAGGCTGTGTGGGGTTGTCTGAGGTCTGAGACTGTTCTGAAGAAATCATGCCGTGCTCCAAGGTTAGTGAGGGAGGGGTCCGGTTTTAGATCTTCTGAAAGCCTTCTTCCCTGGAAATCCAACAGGTAAGGCATGCTCCTATTCCCAGTCCTCGCCTTTGGGGAGAAATTGAGCACTGGGGCAGGGCTAATGGAGGTACTGGGCGCTATAGACTGAATCGCGCCCTGCCCCGAGATCCGTAAGTTGAAGCCCTAACCCCAGTAGCTCAGAAGGTGACTGTGTTTGGAGAGAGCGTCTTTAAAGAGGTGATTGAATTAAAATGAGGCCTTTAGGGGGGCCCCTAATCCAATCTGACTGGTATCCTTAGAAGAGGGGATGGGGACACACAGAGACCCCTGGGGGACCGCACAGAAAGGGGTGGCCTTGTGAGGAGGCAGCGAGAGGAATCTGCACGCCAAGGAGAAACCAACTCTGTGGACACCTTGATCTTGGAATTCCAGCCTCCCGAACTGCAAAAGAATATTGCATTGGCCAAAAAGTCCATATAGTTTTTTCCATACGGTAGCTCTAATAGCGCTCAGTTGTCTTGGACTTCGTTAGAAACCATGTTGTTAGATTGTATGGTGACAGCTGTCATATCAGCGTACATTTAAAAGAAACTTATCAAAATTGGTGAATTTTTGTGTAGCCATTCTAATATTGAACATGAAAGAAAATACACGATATTTGGGGGGCATATTATACTTTGTTATTTCAAGAAAGGTAAAAACATAACCGAAATGCATAAAAAGATTTGTGCAATGTATGGAGAAGGTGCTGTGACTGATTGAACGTGTCAACAGTGGTTCGTTGGAAAACCACTTTTCGAAACTGCCAAAAGTGGAAGTTTTGTGCTGGCGATTTCTCGATGGACGATGCTCCATGGTCAGGTAGACCACTTGAAGTTGACAGTGATCAAATCAAAACAATAATTGCGAACAATCAATGTTATACCATGTGGGAGATGGTTGACATACTCAAAGTATCCAAATCAATGAAGTTATTGGTGCAAATGAAAATGTGCCTTCTATTTTACAGATAAAAAAAACATACGGACTTTTTGGCCAACCTGAGACATTTCTGCCATGCAAACCAGCAGGTGCGGTCTCCGTAATGGCAGCCTGAGCAAATTACTGTAAAGGGGGAAAACCTGCAGGCCCCGCGAAACCGAAACCCGCAGAGGGAAAGCAAAGGGCTCAAACGCCGAGGAGGAGGAGCCCTCGGACGCTCGCTGAGTCCAAGGCACCAGGGTGGGATTTGGACAGGTGCTTTGTCCCCAGGGCTCTGGGGACAGGAAGGCAAAAGTACCCAAGAAGCTCCAGAAGCCACACACTGGACACTCAGCCCAGGTATGTCTTGTTGAGCCTACTATCTTTGTGTGGAAATTGTAATTGGTTGACACCATTTAAAACACATTTTACTCCTTAAAAAAAATAGGATTTTCAGCTTCGCTTGAAAAATTGGAAGGCCTAGCTGCCCCAGCCCCGCGGGTGTCCATGGTAGGGACTGGTTCTATTCCTTTGAATCCCTGTCGTGGAAGCGCGTGTTTCTAAAGCGGCGTCCTATGAATACCGGGTGGGAAAAGGAACGGGCACGTTCTATCAAATGGCAGCCCTCTGAAATTTGGGGGCTGAAAGTCTTTATGGTAATTTATGTCTTGTCATTACTGTTAAGAGTGTGACTTAGCTGCTCAGCTCTGTCCATTGGGATTTATGGTGGAGGAGGAAGTTATATAATTGACCGTATCCAGAAAAGGTAGAGGCCTCCAATATCCCAGGTATGACTTTTAAAGGGTTTTTGTGATCTTAAACTGAGTTTTTGTAGGTGTTTCTATTTCCGGAAGACATGGGAAATTGCCTTAAAATGTGCGTGTGTGTTCAAATTGCTTCTCACTTCACACTCTCAGATACACATTGGCAGCTTATAAATTCCTACTTGGCTGTAATGAAAAATCTCATTAGAATGTGAACATCAAACAAGAGGGGCCGGTACTCTAGCTGGGGGAGCTTCGATTGAATTTCTCGTCTTTGGAGAAACCCAGTTGTTCGCATTCTTTCCACATAATACCTGAGACAGAATTAGCAACAGAATTACTGCTGAGATCTGGGCTGCTTTTCTTTCTTCCAAGGCACTTTGCATGTTGTAAAGAGGATTCTCCCTGTTCCTGGGTTAAATTAAGCTTTCAGAGAGGCTGCCATCTCTCTTTCCTGGGCCCTGGGTACCTCATCTCCACTTGGGGCCGCTGGCTTCAGAAAAGGGACAGGATGCCTGGCTTTTCACGCCTGAACCTTGTTAGTGCACAAAAGGCAGAGCCTCCCTCCCGACTGGAATTCTTGGGAGAATGTCCCAGTGTCTTTGGTCCCTCTCACCCCCAAATCCTCTCTAATGACCTGCCCTTGCACCAACACCTCCCCTTGCACCCGCACCACCTCCGTAGACACCTCCAACCCCACGCTACTGCTCTTCAGCTGTTCACAAAGGAGCACCCCCCTACCCTTCTGGAAAAATACCCTTGATCCATTCGCCCCTGAAAGCCTGCAGTCACTTTCTCAAGATTGGCTTTTTTCCTCTGGCCAGTCTAGTCCAAGATCCATCACACCTTCCACTGGTCTATCAGTAATTGTCCCTGTGCCACCTTGTGGAAGTCCTGCCTTATTCCCCGTGGCTCGTAGGCAGGAATCTGTGTGGGCGGGGACAGAATCAAGGTATGCCTCTCGAACAAAAACTGTCCCCAGCATTTGTAGAGGGCAACCTGTGCTAAAGGCGTAACACAGGCTAGCTGTCTGAACCCTCACCTCTGCACATTGCAGTAGTATTTTTATTATGTACGTGTTACAGATGAAGAAACGAGGCACAGACTTGTGCAAGGTCACACAGCGGGAAGACACAAAGCTGGGTGCTGAACCCAGGTAGCCTGACCATACACATATTTAAATGAATAGCTTATATATTTAGTTGTACAACCCACACTGTCTTCCAGAAAGGATTTGAAATACATAAAGACACAATTTAAAATCAACAGGAGCGTAAACCAGGACAAGGAAATGCAGGCAGAAAAGAACCAGTACCACAGCCTGCGGCACTGAGTCTGCACCGCCCACGAAGGCAGGACTTGTCTGTCATCAGAGTCCTTTGCAAGGTTGTCCTATCTGCACCACTGAGCTGGTGGCTGCTTTAGGGCAGAGTGAGACTTTTGTCTCTCCCACATTTCACATCTAACGAATACTGCTGACATGAATGCAGTTATGAAGGAAGGTGCACCCTCTCCCCTTCTCTCTCCCCTGAGTCTGAGAGAAGTGTCTCCTGTGCACCTCCGGCTGGATCCACCAGGGAAGAGGAGCGGTTTAGCTGACCAAGGAGGTGGCAGAGGTAGTAAGAGGCACCCCACTGGCCAGTTGCTCTGCAGGGCGGGGTCAAGACTTTAAGGCTCACTGTTCTGGATGCATTGTCTTGCCCTCCTTGGGCAGTTTGTGTTGGCATTGACTGACTGACTACAAGGCTCTCCTCCCTGCGGGGCAGGTCCTAGTCCTGGAGGGCAACTTGGGGGGGAGCGGGAGGTTGGGATGGAGAACTCCTCCAGTTGTTCTAAGTGAGCTTAAATGAGTAATATCAATTCAGTGGAAAGTCCTGGGACAGCGGTTTTGGCTTCAGGTCCAGCTATTCTTTTTTTTTTTTTAAGATTTTTAAAATTTATTTTTAGAGAAACGGGAAGGGAGGGAGAACGAGAGGGAGAGAAACATCGGTGTGTGGTTGCCTCTTGCACACCCCCTACTGGGGACCTGGCCCACAACCTAGCCATGTGCCTGGCTGAGAATCGAATCTGCAACCCTTTGGTTTGCAAGCCCACACTCAATCCACTGAGCCACACCAGCCAGGGTGGGTCCAGTTATTTTTGCACTAATAAAGTGAATGCTTTGCTCCCAGACTGACTTCCAGATCTGTTTCTCACATGCATCAGAATCTAGAAGGAAAGGGTGTGATTTTTTTTGACACTTTAAAATGACAATAATGATTTACTTTCTCACAAAGAGTTCCATTTTTAAAATAGGGGTTTTCCCAGCATCAGTAAGGAAAGCTTGTGGTAGCAAGTAACTGAAAAACACTATGGTGACTGCATGCGTTTGGGTGTTCTGAGAGGCAGAGGCCAGGTCAGGAGCGACGTGTGGAGGTTTAGGGGAGCAGTGCCGTGGAGGACAAAGTGGGGGCTGGGGAGGGCATGATGCAAGTCTGAACCCATGAAGAAAAGGGGGCAGGAAGGAGGATGAGTAGAAAGTCTCAGATGGCAGTGCAGGTGAAAAAGGTTTGGTAGGTTCATGGCGGTTTGGGGGCCAGCTCTGCCCAGGAATGAGCCTGCACTGGCTCTCTGGCCTTACTCAGTCCTTGGCCAAGAACGGCCCACAGGGGGCGTGGCCCCACATGAATGGTGGTAGATCCTAGAGGAGCTGGGAGCTCCCATTAAGCTCCCTGCAGCAGGAAATCTGAGTGACCTCCTGTCTATCACTATGGCTTAGCCAATCGGGGTTTGAATGAGGTGGGCAGATGTTGGCCTCAGGACTTGTGTCCCTGCTGTACCCTGGGTGTGCCATCAAGACCGAGGAATAACTGCAGCCTCTGTGGCCATCACACATGCAGTTGGTGGCAGTGGCAGCATCTCTACCAAGAAATCAAAACCTGCCCTTGCCGGTGTTGTTTGGTCAGTTGGGGCGTCCTCCTATACATTGAACTGTTGGGGATTTGATTCCTGGTCAGGGCACATGCTGGGTGGTGGGTTCACTTGCTGGTCAGGGTGCATATGGGAGGGAACCAATCGATGTTTCTCTTTCCTTTCCTTTCTCTCTAAAATCAGTAAACATATTTTAAAAAGAAGAAGAAAGCAAAAAAACCTTCTGAAAACCTCACAGTAGCCTCCTTATGACTCATTGATCAGACATGGGGCATGCAGCCACCCCTGCAAGCGGCTTAGAGAGAAAGGGGTTGGGTCAGCCACTGCCACCGTGTGCCTGCCACAGAGGCCCTTCGCTGAGCCCCAGGGGAAGTCCGTGATGCTGGCATTTCGGTTCCACACAGACTCTGTGTCAGGCGGTCTAGCCTGGACCTCACTCTGCCTCCAACAGCAGCTTCCCAGCACTCTGGGCCATCAAGTCTTAGCGTCTCCATTGAGGTGACTGGGATACTCCCCAGTATCTCAGCCTGGTGACACATACAAATGGCATAGTTCATTTTCTGCCTTCCAGAAAAGTAATTTTCTGTGGAGGGCTGAGCCTATAATTGGAAGGGAAATGGCTTCTGTTATTTGCCCACCATCCCAGGTGCTTTCCCGTGTACTCTCTTCTCTACTCCTTCCAGTGACCTTGTGTGTGAGGTACAAGTTACCGGCAGTGGGGCTTTCTCCCTCTGTCTAGGCAGCCACAGGGTTTGAGAAGTGGATGCCAGATTCACTGGGCGGTCCTGATTAATCTCAGCCAATCAGATTAATTTCACCCCCTGGGCAGTGATGGGTTCTGAGATGGGCTTATGACCAATAATTTGGCTCCGTAAGACTCAGGGGAAGGTGACTGGGGCTTCTGGATCTCCCACCCTGCCCCCAGCCTCAAGCTACAGAGAAAGCCACAGGCAGATCTAGTTCTTACCCTTAGCTGGATGGAAAGAAGGAAACCCAAATTGGTTCTGGCTAGAAACCCTGATTGCTCCTGGCTGTCATCCTGTGACCCTGAGGGGAGCCCCACTAGAATAAAGCCAAGTCCACAGACAGCAGTGTAGAGCCAGAGACAGCGTGGGTCCTTGAGCACATCCCAAGGCTGGACCAGAAAATCTCAGGATCCATAGACCCACAGGTCGATGAGACCATGAATTTCCTTATTGTTGAAGCCAGCGTGGCTGGATTTTCTGTTGCACTGAAAGCATCCTACCTGCTCCGGTTATTGTACCCACTTTAGAGATGCAGAAATCGATATCTAGATGGTCAGGGGGATTAAGTAACTTGCCCGCAGTTGTACAGCGAGTGTGGCAGAGCTGGGCTTGGAACCAAGGTCTGACTCTTGGCTCCGCACCCTGCAATTAATCTTGGCTTTTCACTGGGATAGCTGATTCATGTATTTCAAAGGTTGTGAGAACAGCTCAGACATGCTGCACTTACTCAAGAACTTGCCTTTGACTTTTCATGCTTCCTCAATGAGTTCAGAGCTGGGCCATTTCCTGCGTGACAGGGATCTCCAGGACATAAAAAGACTTTTGCAAATCATGGCAGTGCCAACCCAGGCAGGTTTATTACCAGTTTTCAGAGTGACATCAGTCCTTTTCTTTTGTTTTTTAAAATAGGCAGTAATGATGACAGAGTATAAAACAAATGCATACAGGGTGGTGGCTTCCCATTTTTCCTTATCACAGTTGACAAATGTCCTGTACCTATGGGAAGGGTGTGGGTGGATCTTCATACTGTGGATAAAGGGATTATGCATGCAGCAATATAATCCACAAAAGTCTGAGGCCGTTTGTAGAGCAATTTAAAAACTTAGAATTGGAGGGAATTGGGAGAGCAGCTGGTCTGCAATTGGCAAGCAGGAATCCCCTCCACGATGCCGGTGGAAATGGGCTTTCCCTTGGAAATCTCTAGGCAGGGAAGGTACTCTTCTCCGTTCTCCTTGCCAGGAAGTTCCTGGCTTTGCACTGACTTCACGCTGACGTGGTTATAAACAAAGTCACTGTTCTTCAGGTCATAATGGATAGCAGTTTGTTAAAAGACAAAAGGTGACAAATGATCTTTGTCTCTGTGTTCTACTCCCAAAGAGTAGTAGATAACACCTACGGGTGACCAAACCTACTTATTCCTTTTCGCCCTGACTTTGGGTAAAATAGAGCACACATCCTGTGTATGAATTTGATGTAGCCGGAGAGAAGGACAGGGGATAACCTCAAGGTTTTGTGTAGCTAAAAGGTAAACTTCAAGGCCTGGCCAGGTAGCTCAGTTGGTTAGAGCATTGTCCCGACAGTCAAGATTGTGAGTTCGATCCCCGGTCACATACAAGAATCAACCAATGAATGCATAACTGAGTAGAACAACAATTTGATGTTTCTTTTTTCCTCTCTCTCTAAAAGCAATCAATAAAAAAATAGTAAAAGATGACCTTCAAGAGGGAGGGATGTCTTTGTTTTAAATTTATTTTTGTTTCAAAAGCACACGCTTGTTTAGTTTGGGGGTTAAATACTATTTCTAAACTAAAACACAAGTCTCGTACCCTATCCTCCCTATCTTTACAGATTGCTCTCCAGAGGCAAACACTTTCAAATCTACTGGCTATTTCTTCTAATGTTTATAGTTAGATTTCTCATAATGTGTTAATATTGTGATTTCTTGATTTTTCTTCAGTTTTAGGTATTTAGTGCTTTTCTTTTTTTTTTTTTAAGATTTTATTTATTTATTTTTTAGAGAGAGGAGAAGGGAGAGAGAAAGAGCAATGTATGGTTGCCTCTCACATGGCCCTCACTGGGGACCTGGCCTGCAACCCAGGCATGTGCCCCGACTGGGAATCGAACCGGGACCCTCTGGTTCCCAGCCCGCGCTCAATCCACTGAGCTACACCAGCCGGGCTATTTAGTGCTTTTCTATTGCAGAAATGACGATTGAGCACCGTCAGACCTTCCCGCCCCTCTCCTGGGTCCAGTCCCACCCCAGCTACACACACACGCTCCCTCTTCTGTCCTCCCAATGGCGTTATGTCAGAAGCTCGGGTTGAGTCAACATTTAGTATTTACATTTTTATGATGATGTAAAGCTTGTTCACAGCAGAGCCCTAAAAGAAATCCTAAAGGAAGAAAGAGGCATAACCTGACCTTGGTCACGGAGAGAACTTGAGTGCACCCTGGAGGTGCCGAAGTGTTTTCTGGAGTGTTCCAGGCCACACAGCTCAGCACTGCTGGGGGCCATTGGTCCTCTGTCTGCACAGGTTGAGGCAAGACCCGCTCCTGAGGTAGCAGGTGAAGTTTTCCTTCCCAAGGAGGATGGATGTGAGGAGATTTTGTACAGAGGCCACGTCCAGAGACGAAAAGAAGGGTGAACCCAAGGCAGTGGAACAAAGCCATGAATTAGCTTCCACTCACGTGGGAACTTTTCTGAAGAGTTTGATTTTGGTTTTCTTTTCCCTTGGACTCTGGAAACGTTCACATTAAGCATCGTGTTTAAACGCTTCTCTCCTTGAAGGAGTTCTCACCCGTCATTCATGGGCCTTCAGTGATTCACACACCGCCTTGTGTTTGGTATGAATTGGTCTTGTAGGGTGAGCAGGGGTCTAGGCAACAGGAGAGGCCCCACGTCACCAGTTTTCTCCAGTGTTTCTGAGAGGGGCCGTCCAATCACCTCGCCACAGCTGGGCGCTCTGCCTGCTTCTCCTCCCCTGGTGCGGCTGGGTCCAGCTGGTCCCAGGAACTCCAGCCATGGGGGAGGCCATCATTTGTCCTCACTCAGAAAAATAGTCAAGCTGACTTTGTTTTTAAAACAACAATGTTGCTACTGTTCCAAAGAAGCGCCCTGGCTGGGTGACTCAGTTTGTTGGAATGTCACCCCGCTATGCCAAGAGGTTGTGGGCTTGATTCCCAGTTGGGCTGCAGGTTCGATCCTTGGTTGGGGCTTGTATGGGAGGGAGGCAACCAGTGGATGTTTCTGAAGTTTCTCTCTCATATGTCTCCCTTTCTCTCCCTGTTCCTCTCCCTCACTCCCTCCACCCCTTCCTCTATCTCCCTCTCTGAAGCAATCAATAAACATATCCTGCCAGAGGATTAAAAAAAATAAAATAAAATTCAAAGAAGTTTCTCAAATTTCTACCAAATATATTACAACCTCTCTTTCGGTTCCCACTTCTTAAATTTCCCCATATGTGATGGTATAATGACATATAGTCTACATGTCTATCATTTTTATTTCTGCCCTAAGAAATCCTCCAGATTGTTACTGAGTTTTTAGTTCTCAGTCCCTTAATGGAGAAATATAAATCTATAGAGATTTGATTATACATTCTATTCCAAGGGTTTTCCCATAGAGAGGAACAGGGCCCAGGAAACCCTCACTGCCTCTTTTTTTTTTTTTTTCCTATTAATGGAAATGTTCAAATTACCTTAAAAAACAAACAAAAAAGCCCCGTCACCTGAGTTTCAAATGTTCAGCTTGAGTCTCTAATCAACTAAGTCCTCCACCCCTCGAGTGAGAAAAGAAACTCTCCCTGTGACTTTTCTGACCACCTTCGTTTGGACAGTTCCCTTTTAACTGCTTTCTTTTGCGGGCCTGCAAACCTGTGAAGATTCAGTTATGCAAAGGAGGTTGGTTACAAGTGCTGTCTTCAAAGGAGGGGAAAGCCAGAAATGGATGTGAAAAAGCCATTTGCACCATTGGGGCTGATTCTTGAGCAAGCTGACTTTCCTCTTGTCCTCATTAGCGATGATTGTGCCTCCGTGTAGTCACGACCTCTGTCAGGTGCAGAGCTTGTCCTTCATAATTAATCAGGCTCACCCAAAACTCAGCTAGCGGCAGAGGTGACCAAAGAATGGATTTTAGATGCAGTTCTGGGCCATGTGATAATCATTTTGCAGAAGAGCTCTTAGGAACATCAAAAATTTTGATCTTTAAAGCAACGACGGTGTGGTGGCAAGAATAGTAGCCAACGTCTGCTGAGTACCTTACTCTGTGTCAGGTCCTATATTGCCAGCCTTACTCCTGTTAACTTATCTGCTTCACACAGCTCATCCTCTGAAGTAAGGAGTATCCCCTCTTACACCATCAGATAAGAAAAGTGAGGTCGCATGGCTATAAGTGGCTGAGCTGGCGTTTGAACCCAAGGACAAGGTCCCAGGGTTTCTGTCCTTAACCACTGCACTGTTCTATCCTGAAGAGGGAATAGGACTACATTCACCCCCAGGGGGGCTCATCCTGCCCATTTTACAGCTGGGGAAACAGGGATCCACAGCCTACCTCATAGGAGCTCACACGAGGGGGCAGAAAGAGGAGCTAAAACTTGTCTACTCGCAGTCCTGCCTGTTACACCACCCCCTTTGCAGCCCTGCTTCCCCCAGCCACACTGGGAGGAACCATCTGCCTGGCAGGCCCAGACGAGGGGGTACTCACCTCAGGCACAAAAATTAAGGGGTCTCTAAAACACTCGGTCAGTGAAATAAATAACAGCTTTGAGATATTTTTAAAGATCAAAATTAACACAAAAATCCATAGCGCTCAAGATACTGAAAACTTAAAGACAGGCTCCATCCTGTCCCCAACTCTTTTTCAAGCCCTTTCCCCAATTCTGGCCATTCTTATTGATTCCAATTCCTTCATGCCTTGCACTGAAGAAATAATAGAAAATCTTAAGATATAACTCATTTGTTCGAGGGGGGTGTACATTTAACACCTTGGGTGTGAAGGAATTGGAGTCAATAAGAATTGTCCGAATTGGGGAAGGGGCATGAAACGGACTTGAAATGGGACTGAGGCTGTCTTTCCTTAAATTTTTGCTATCTTGTTCATGATGGATTTGTATATTAATTTGGATTTTTAAAACCATTATTAATTTGACTCCTGAGTTTTGGGGACAACCTTTTCAATTTTGTTTGCATTTAATGCGGGACCTGGAGACCAATGAAGAATGAACCATTTTCAAAACGAGAGGAAAGACCCTTGTGTGAAGTTTCCAATGGAGTGGCAGGAAGGCTGAGCAGGGCCCCTAGGGCAGGCGCCTAAGGCTGGAGCACTGGCTCTGGTGGGGTCCCGGAGGGCTCAGCACACCTGGCGGGACAGGTCTGTGAGACGATATGTCAGTGTCTCAGAGAAGTTCAGTAAGTGGCCCAGAGCCAAACGGCTAGCAAGCGGTGAGCTGGGATTTGATTCTGACTTTTCCCTTCACGGCAAAGCCCTGGGCAAAGGCCTCTTTCTGCAGTGAGTCAGGGGTAAAGGAGAGAGAATGTGGAGGTGGTGGATACAGTACTTACTATCTGTCCTGAAATGGCATTTTGATGGCTTTTGAATATAGAAAAAACCCCAAAGAGACACATAAGTGCTTCAGCAGTAAATAATACATAAAATCATTTTGAATCAATATCTTAGTTTTTCAACTTTATTGCAGTACCATTGAAGGCTATAAACTGTACGTAACTCAGTTATACAGTTCCATCAGTTTTGGCATATGGACACCCCTGAGAAATCATTCCCACATCAAGACAACATTCTTACCATCCCCCAAAGTTTCCCGGTGGCCTCTACCCACCCCTGTGTCCAGGCGGCCACCGATCTGCTTTCTGTCACTGTGGATTTGTTCGCATTTTCTAGTATTTCATATAAAATGGATTCCTAGAGTAGGATTCCCTTTTGTTCGGCTTCTTTTCATGCAGCATGTTGTTTTAAAATTTATCCACGCCATTGTGTGGACCAACAGTTCATTCATTCCATTTCACTGCAGAAAACTATTCCATCATATAGATACATGGCAATTTATTTATCCCTTCACCTGCTCATGTTCATTTTCAGCATCTTAATTTTTTATGTTCATAAATAGATTTTTAGATACCCAATCCCGCTTAAAAATTATGTGTTCTTCCTGAACTCCCGGTTAGCCAGCTATGGCAGTGGCCATGATGTGCTCAGCTGGCTCTGCTTCATGTTGTTCTCCCCAGGAACACAGAAAGGACACTCTGTTCCTTTGCGCTTGGGCGGGACCCTATGGCTAGTTGTGGTCCATGCCGTACCAGCAAAGATGAGCCTGATTTCCCAGTGCAGGCAGCAAGAAGCCTCTGTGTAGTTCTCCAGATACTCTTCCCGTTTGGCTGGGAGAGTCGAGGCCTTGATGAGCTGGTAGAACTACTGGATGGAAACAGGTGGGGCCGCTGAGTCACCAGGCAGAAGAAGCTGTCTTGGCGAGACACTTGACCTACAGTGGACTTCATGTCCGTGAGAAATAATGTCTTGTGTGATTTGGGCTTGTTTGTTACTGCAGCATAAGCTTAGCCTTTCCTGACTAACACACTTTAGCTAAAGTTTAACTACACACTTTAAAGTGTCATCTACTCTTTATAGATATAACAGGGAGGTGGCCTTGGCTGAGTTTCTACCAAGGCTGTATGAAGTCCAAATCAGTGAGATTTTTACTACTCAGAATCGTCTAAGAAATCAACTAATATTGTACTGGTATTAGACCACCTCTCCCTTCAGTGCATGAGAAAGAAATGGAAGTATTCAGAAGAGGAGCACGGGAGGAGGCAGTAAAAGGGAGAAAAGGGCAAAAACACGTATTACTCTTTATCATGTACCGGCAACTACCTTACATTAACTTATTTCATTGTTACAACTCTGAGGAGATATTTATAGTCTCATTTTTACAAAGGAAAAACCCAAAACACAGAGGTCCCAAGGATACACAGCTGGTAGGTAGCAGTTTAGGAATTAAAATCTAGGTCAGCCTAAGTCCCAGCTGCCTAACTGCTTGTCCCATCAGGTTGGGGAATGCAGAAAGATGTGAGAAACACACCGCCTACCCAGCACCCCCCACCTTGCTACATGCTCAAGCCAGTCACTAACTGGCGAAAGGTGGGTACTCAGGCAGAGGTGGCAGATGAACAGCCCCAGCCATGGACTGCTGGCCTGGACACATGGCTAAAGCCCACTCGGCTCAGGCCAAGCAAACACAGCCAGGTGAAAGGCAGGGGGCAGACAGGGCGGGGCCAGGTGGCAGAGCTCTGGGTCTGAGACCTGCCTGTGTTCTGGGAGTTCTGTGGCATAAGGCAGACTCGTTAACTTTTACAAGCCTTGATTTCCTACGTATAAAGCACGGATGGTCTACAAAAGCAGATGGAAAACCCTGAGGTGCCATAGAAGTGAGGGCTTGTCCCAGTCTCTCTTCACACGCCCCGAGGGGACATTTAAGGCACAGCCATGCAAGCCTGGTGGTGTGGGTAAGATAGGCATGCTGGGCTCAGCACCCCTCGAAAAGCCACTGGGGCCCGATGCTGCTACCGAAGGAGACCCAGCTCTCTGTTCAATCCCTATTTAAGGACGCCTGGTGCAAACCTCAGGTCTCTATCCGTTATTAGTGTGTGACATTGACAGGATCAGACTCTGTGAGGCTGAGAGCCCCTTCCTTCTAACTCTTGTCCTCTGAAGAGCTTTTACCTCCTGATCAGACTTCTCAAAGAAGACAGGAGTGGTCTTCGGGCCAGGTATTGAAGGCCTTCACATCCCAGGAGGATCTGCCCGTGTCTGCAGAAGAGGCACCCTTAGAGGCGGGAGGGAGCCTTCTTTTTGTCAGCCATAAAAAGTCCCCAGCTGTTCCGCTCTGGGAGGGTCCCCAGCCCATGGCAGAGGAGCTGAGCTAAATATATTACAATTAGCGATCAAGTATCTTGCGTTTATAGGCATTAAACCCTTAGCCACATTATATAATATTAAATGTATGAAATTGCTACCTTAGTAGGTTAAAACAGTTCAATCTACTATATTTTATCTCTTGACAGATTCCAGGAAGGAGAGTGGTCTCTCTGTAACTGTTAATATTTCTTTCCCTGTTCTTCCCTCATTTTTAAAAGCATCGCATATGAGCAAAAAGATAGATGCAATGAAAATACACACTTTAAGTAAAGTTTCATTCTCTCAGACACTAAATAAGATGAGACTTTTTTGCATACCAGATATATTGAACTCTGCTAAGAGCTGGGAGGAGGAAAAGGTATACAACCACAGAACTTATCTTTTTCTCGGGGAGAAAAGATATAAAAAGAAAACCGTTAGGTTGTTTATAGTAAATAATCTGAAAAAAATTGTAAAAAACTAAAATTAAGCATCACCTCCTCCCTGCAAAAACAAACTCCATTCTGAATTACCTGTATAGTAGAACTAAAGATAATTAATTATGTGCTAAAGGTCCTACCTGTTCTTTGGACTGTATTACTAGGCACTATACCCAATAGAAACAATCACTGGTCAGTTATAACTGCACTGAAGCATACAATCCTTTACTAAGGCTGGGATTATTCAAGGGTGGTTTCTGAAGATGCCTGCATCTTGGCAGGTTCATTTTCACTGCCTCTAACTCCATTCTCCGTGGCGCATCTAAGTTATGCAAGTAGTTATCATACGCATATCCTTAATAACAAATTAATGTATCTGTTATATACTTAGGTCCTTAGCTATCACCATGTAATTAGATCCCTGGGTCCTTTAAAGGAAAGGCACTTTGTATAAACAGAGATAAAGCAACAGAAGAGTATCAGTTGGCCTGCTGGTGTGTTTTACATGTACACACGCAACCCTGGGACCCAGAGGGCCTTGAGGGACGCTGGTGCTGATGATGGGCGATGACTGGGTTTGCCCAACCTCGCTGCAAGTCAGCATGATAGGATGTTACATATAAATTGATGACATTTTAAGAAATGTGGAGGTAAAATAAATAACAATAATTTTATATGCACTGTTATGAAAGCCCTGGTCACAAACTCCAAGGGTTAAGGAAAAGCGAGTTTAAGCAGAGACTCAGTCACTAAGTGGGGAAGGAGGGAGAAAGAGAAACTAGGTGACACCTTGAACTGACAACAGACTACAGGAGGCAAAGCTCGCGGTCACCTGCTATAAGTCAACATTAATTAAACACGTGAGCGTGTGACTGATCACACACACGCTTGGAATAGAAGCGGAGCAGTGGCCCCTGGGCTGTCCCTCCTGCTGGCCACCTCACACCCTTCTGCTCTTCTCATCCCTCTCCCTTCTCTCTCCTTCCCTTTCTTTGGAACAATGTTTTAATAATATAAAATCCTGTATCTACTCCAAGTGAATTCCACCAGGCGAGCCTCAGACTTTATTATTCATTTTCAAGGTTTCATAGCACTAAGTCATACTTTCTATCTGAAGAAAATTTTAAAACAGTAAAAAACACCAGCATGCCCTCCGCCTAGAAAGAACAAACAAATGTTAATATTTTATCATTAAAAAAAACAAAAGCAACAGAAGAAACACTACGGACAAAAGCCTCCTACCCCTCCCTCCCCAGGCATGCTCCATCAGGAACTTTGCATTCTTCCAGTTCTTGTTTGATGCGCTGACTGCAAGGATATGTCTCGTGAACAGTGAATGGCATTGCTGTGCCATCATCTTATGCGAACGTACATTCTTCTGTTCGGATGCTGTTTTCACTCAGCACTGAGCTCCAGCCTGTGAGCTAAAACTTCCTTCACTCCTGGAACTGCCCTGAAGTGTTTCACCACGTGAACGTTCATTCCTCGGTGTATTTATTCCCAGCCTGTTCTCAATTTGCTGACATTGCCAACAGTGCTATGACTTCAGAGAGTCCACGTGGGTTCAGCTTTTCTAGGCATTGCCAAATTGCTCTGCAAAGTGGCTGCACGGATTTACACGCCCACTAGCAGTGCGTGAGCACGCCTACTTGTTCCACATCCTCTCCCTTGGTTTTGTCAGACTTTTCGATTTCTGCTGATCAGGAAGCTCTTGGGGGTTTAACTTTCATTTCCCGGATGATTAGAAAGGCTGAGCGCATGCGCAACAGGGGGTGCGGGGGTTGGCCAGCCAGAGGCCCTCCGACGTGCAGTGTTCGTCCCTGTCCTTTGACATTTTCCCATCGGGTTGCTTGTCTTTTTCTGCTAACTTATAGTTCTTTGCATATTCTCAATATAACCCTTCCACTGTTTTATTTGTTGCAAATATTTTCTCCTGCCATCAGTCCTGTGCCGCTCTAACAGTGTCACTCTAGTGCAGATGTTTCTCATTTCGATGGACTCAGATGCATTTACTTTCTGGGTTCTGCTTCTTTGTGTCATGTCTAAGAAATCCTTGCCTGTCCCTACGGTCATAAAAATACTTGAAAGTTTTGTTGTTTGCATAGAGATATTCAGTTCCATCCGGATACGTGAGGTGAAGATCTACTTACATTTTATTTTTTCCATTTCTGCTGTTTTCCATTGGGATAGCCAGCTGTCCTTCTCTCCCTGATTTGTAGGGTCATTGCTATCACACTCCAGCCCCAATATATCTCGGATGGTTTCTGGCCTCTTCATTCGGAACTTTTTTTTTTTTTAATCTTCTTCTTACATTTTCTACCCAGTTAATCTAAGTAAGTCTAGGAAGTGGTTATTTGATTTAATTGAAATGTACATGGAAAGTCACAAGGAATTTTTTTTAGCTTAAGGACAGAGCAATGACTGCACACTTTTTGGATAGAGCTTGATAAATGTTAAATAAAACAAAGAATTAGATCAGGAGGGGTTGGTGAGGAGGAGACCTCAAGTTGCTGAGCACCTAAAAGGCCGAGTAGTTCCGGGCTTTGCTTATTAACCCAGTTCATCTTCTCAATAGCACTTTGAAAGAACTTTTATTTCAAACTCCTTTTACAAATGAGGAAAGAGGAGACTCAGAGCAGTTCTACGGCTTGCTCCAAGTCACAGAGTGCGTGAGCAGCAGATTTGGGACTGACCCTTTAGCTGTCTCCAGAGACCTTGACCTCTCTCCCCAGCCACAAACATTAAAGAATGTGCAGCGGCACCAGGCCCCCTCAGCCCGGAGAAGTCACGTTCACCGCAGTGCACACAACAGTTGGAGCTCGGGGCTAGAACTAGATCATACCTTTTGCTGAGCATCTGTTACTGTGTACCAGGCGATTTACAGACCTGATCTCATTACCTTTGTTGACCTTTAGCAAGTATTTCTCCAGCAAAATGGGTTTATTTGCGAACTACAAAGAAATGCAATTGGGAACCCAGAACCTGGAACAGGAACGCGTTCTAACAGCGAACCAAATCCCGAGAACCAACCGAGAGGAAGGCTCTTTAATTGACTTGGGAGGGGCTGTCGTAAACAAAGTGTCTATTGGAGGAAACTGAAAGTTTGAAGAATAGTGGCTTCTCGTTGGTTGAGTATGGCGAGCTCCCATTGGCTGAGCTGTTACTGCCAGAATCTTTTCTTTCTCCGGCTGAGTGCTAATACAGGATCACCTCCAGCTGGAGATGCAAGGTTCCCGTTTCCCTCCTGGGGTCAGTAGTGGGCGGTGAGTGACAGACGTTCCTGAGCGTTCTCTCTCCTAGCTCCCGACTCCATTTTCAGTGAGGTTTCTGTTTAAACTTTCACACCGTGCACCAGGCCTGCCAAGGGGGAATTATTGTTCTATCACTAGAATTGCAGGTGAGAAGTCTGAGCTGCAGAGAGGGTAAGCAGTTTCCTGAAGTCACTCCGCTACTAAGATGTAGCACTAGGGCAGTGGGCGGCCTTTATGCCTTCGCGTAACAATCCATTAAAAAGTGGGCTCCTACCCTTTCCCCCACCCCCGGCGTGGACGCAGCCAGCTGTGTGGGACTTGGCGGAGTGAGTGCAGGTGGGTTCCCAGCCCCCTGAGCCCCTCCACCAGTCTGTAGCCACAGCCTGGTGCAGATTGGAACATAGAAGCCCTGATAGGGTTTGCCCTTAAGCCCACCAGACCCCAAACACTGGTTCTGTTTCTCTGAAACATTCCATTGTTTTAGATGAGTACCTCTCAAACTCTTCCGGTTCCAGACCATTCAGTTGAAATAAAAGACTCCAAATGGCCCAATTGAAAAAGACCCCAACTTCAACCACCCAGCGGAGCAGAAACTAGGTAACAAGAAAGAGTCGTTTAGGTGTTTTATTCCACTGGGGCTGTGGTTAACTCATATTTGAATCACAATGCACACTAAGTCATAAAACCTATTCATTAAGAAAAAAAAGTAAGTCCAATAGTGCTGCCAGATAGAGTCGTAGCCAGACCTCTTAGGAGAGAACGAAGCAGAGTTCTCTGCATACATGAGTAGGGTGCTAAATTTATGATTATAAATTATTGGTAAGAGGGTCTGCAGATAGAGAAAGCTACAAGTCTGTGAAGGGGTGGCATCTTGGGATTAGCTCACAGCCACCACCAGAGACCTCTTTGAAAACAGCTGCCTTAAACCAAAGTTGGGCCATGTACATTAGGTTTCTCTAAATTCCTAATAGAAACCCTAGTTTGGGCATATGCAGGAGCATTTGTTGCCGACTGCATACCTGAGCAATTCCCCAGTCCTAGATGTGGACAGTTCTCAGAAATGTGTCCACAGGGCCGTAGCTTGTCGAGGCCCACACACAGCAGACATGAGTCCAAAATGACAGCAGCTCTCTCACAAATCTAGAGAGAGATAACCCAGATGCAGACCCCAGAAAGGGCTATGAGGGCCAGATTCAAATGATCCTGGAAGGAACAATAAAACGGTTGTTATAACTGTGCTAGAAATATGATAAGCTACCATACAAGGAGTGGGGACAAATGACCCTTTTGAAGTTCCAGGGAAAAAAATGGATTCCACGTGTCCTAAATCCAGATATCGTTCTCAAAAGACCATGTTTAATAGCTGGATGAAGCAAAGAACAAAATAATGCCCTTCAGGGAGAAATAGAGAAACTGAAACCAATAACTGCCTACTCTACATTTATGACCGAGTTAGGACTTTTGTTCCCATGTTTGCTTTTTACCTGGCCTCGCGACAGCCTCCTTAGCTAATTTCTGTAGCTCAGTACCTGTCCTTCGGGCAATCCGTCAGTGAAAAAGGGAGCGCGACGACAAACATTGCTTTACCCTTCTCAGCCTAGAAGCAAGGCCCTCATTTGCTTTTGGAGAGGCGGCCCGCTTCTACTTTTTCTATAGTCCCCACCGTGGCCAAGAGGAGAGCATGCGGCCCCTGGGTCTGGGGATTCAGATGTTCTGGGACCCCAGTTCAGTCCTCAGGGACCCCCTGCTGTCTGGACTGAGTGCCACTGACACATCTTTCTCAGGAACAAACGCCCCGTTTACTGGTTCTCTGCTTGCCGCTGCTGGCTTTCCTCTGGTTGCCTTTTCCAGCTCGGTCTGTGTCCCAGCTGTGTTCAAACAATGCCTCGACTTGATGGGACTTGGCACTTGCTTCTTTTAGTCACTGGTGTGTTATGAATCAAGATTGCGAGGATCGCTTCCTTGGAAATTAACATGGTCTCATTCCCCAGGCACGGCCTTGCAGCCCTGTGCTTGTCTCATCTGTCATAAAGCAACCCAGAGTTCCAAGCTGGCTTTTAGAAAAAGGACCTGGAATTGGTTCCGCACAAGGAGTGCTAAAATTTGCCATTGCTCGTAGCCAGAAAAGATGAGAACATATTTCTTCTTTTACCTTGACCCTTCCCCTGAACCCCTGACTCATCAAAGGTAAAAAAAGGAGAAACTAATTCATCTTAATTAATGTGGGCAACACGCAGTTTTACTGTTTTGGCAAAAAAAAAAAAAAATTCTTCCCATTAAATAGTAAACAGGCCTAATAAGAAAATGATTTATCTGGCCAAGTTCTCCTGCCATAATTTTGTTGGCAAGCATTACTTGACATGGAATAATAGAATTCCAACATTGGAGAGATTTGGAAGGTCTTACAGTCCAACCATCCAACAGACTCTCGGATGTCCTCTCTGCACCAGTGGCTCGGAAACCTGGCTGCAAAGTGCAAGAGCTGAAGGCGCTTGTTCAGAATAAAAAGCATTTGGGCTCACCCTGGGAGGCTCTGATTCAGTAGGCCTGGGGTGGACCTGCTTATTTGGAGTAACACCCAGATGATCCTGATGCGGCCGCTCCACAGAAGAGGGTCCCAGAGCCACCACACGGTGTCGCAGTGTTTCAGGACTCCGGCAGGCGTCCAAAGCCTGTGCTAGGTCTTCTCCAGCACCTGGCCCTCACTGCCTTCTGACGCTGGGCAGCTCTGACTTGCCAAAGTTCTTCCTTGGTCTCAGGGGAAATCATATCCTTAGAGCTTCTTCCTGCTGACTCTACTTCTGGCCCTTAGACTGGAGCTAGCCGGACCCATCTGACCACACCTGGGTCTCCAGGCGTGTGAGACGGGCTCACGGGTCTGTCCTGAGCTCTTCTCCAGACGGAACCCCCTGTGACAGCTCCTGTGCCTCGTGGGCCTGACCTCCTCCCCCGTGGGTCTCCTCTCCTGAGGGTGGACCTGCCTTTGGCCTTGAGAATTCAATAAACCTAAATCCTAAAACAAGCTCATCTTCTCACTAGCTGAGGGGTTGAGGCCTCTGCAAACCTTCACTTAGTCGTCGGTAAAGCAGAGCTTGTAAAAAGTGGAGGTGGTGGCACCGAAGGCACAGATCGGCCAGCACAGAGCTCGTCACACAGAGAGTCTCAAAGACAGCCACTTCCACCTCCCGGCTTGCCCCTGTTTCTGTCAGAGGGCAGGGTTAAAAGGGGGTCCCTGCGAGGGGTGGAGGCAGGAAGCAACCAGAAGAAGCACTGCGCGAAGACAGCAGGTGTGAAACTCCAGGTTAAACGCCCTGAAAGTTTAGGAGGTTTTGACTTAAAGTGCAGTTTTCTGGAAACATGTAGTGACTTAATCTGTGCAACTAAATAGCTAAAGATAGAAGTTCACCCAGGCAGTTATGCACTAGGGCTTTGCAAACAAAGGACATTTGGATGTGAAAATAGATTGACTAAGTAGAGCCAGATGGGTTTCGAAAATACTGAAGTCTGACTTCAGCTAATGCTGTGAGGTGGAGTGGAGGAGAAACTGACAAACTCAAAGTAGCAAAAATACCGACCACCTACTTTTCTTGGAAAGAATAGTATAAGATCTTGTCTCTTATCTTCCCTGTTACCCTGTCACTATGCACCAGATCCAAAATCCTTGCCTAGTGTGTCCGAGCAGTTTGGCAGGCCCCTGAATTAAAGCCAAATGTTTTATTTTATGTTCCCCTAAGTCCTCTTATATCAATGTGCCTGCCTTTGAGTGGCTTAGGTTTAGAACATGGCATCTTGTTCCCGATCCTGTCTGCCACCAGCTCTCCACGCTGGCTGCCCTCTCTCCTTCAAACCGATCCTGAGCCCACAATCCACACCGGGGTTCCCTTTCAGGCCCCTCCTGAGTTCGAAGAAGGGTTGGCTCCCTATAGAGCTGCTCTGGCCAACCTTGACCAACTGAGCTTGCCCCCCACTCTGCCCCCACAATTGTTAATGCTTGATTCTAGGCCACATGAACTCTTAATCTTTGACTTTGCAGCATCCTTGGGTGGCAGCCATTTGAACACCATCCCAATTTGGGGGAATTTCCCACTCTATATTTATGGGGGTACAGCCTATCTCTCATCATAACCAAAAAAGGGCAGATTTTAGCTGCATTTGTTACATTCCTGCCCCAACCATGAGTTTGTTGACGTGTGGCTTGGTTTGCCAAAAAAAGACGCTCCCACTCAAGGCTTTTTTCTTTTAAGATTTATTTTATTTTCACTAGAGAGAGGGGGGAAGGGGGAGAGAGAGAGAGAAATACTGATTAGCTGCTTCCTACATGTGCCCCATCCGGGAATTGAGCCTGCAACCCAGGCACGTGCCCTGACCAGGAATCAAACTGGTGACCTCTTAGTTACGGGATAACGCTCCAGTGGACTGAGCCATACTGGCCAGGGCCCACTCAAGGCTTTGAATCTCAAGGTGGAAGACAAAGAAGCAGAGAGAGGCAAAGATCCTTTCAAAACAATTCCTTTTCTAAGTCATTTAGAGCTGGTTTTTACTCCTTTCAAGGTCAAGATGTTCAAGGTTGTGCTGATAAGGCAGGCAGGGATGCAGTCCCAAGTCTGTGACTGGGGGTCCCACGCCCCACTTCTCCACTCCTCCCCCTAGAGCCCCACCCGAGTCACCAAGCAGCCTGGCTTTCCTGGGGCTGAGGGTGTTTCTGGACCTGGGACTTCCAGAGCTAAAACCGGGCTGTTGGTCAACCCAGTCTGCCCTCTGCAGACTCAGAAGACTTCTGGTGTTCCACTTAGTTGCGGGTAACTGAGAATTCATTAATATGTCCTGGGGAAGCAAAGGGTCCCAGGAATGCCCTCCCCAGAGGGAGCCTTCTGAACCAAAGACTCCCCAGGGGAAATGCTCAGTGATTTTACAGAATGAGTCAGTCAAAATATTTTGATGTGAGCAGAGGTGGATTTACCAGGAAGCTACTGAAACTGGAGCTTCTGAGATCCACCTTTGCCCTGCGAGGGGCCCAATGAATATCCACAGGACCACGTTTTTGGGTTGTTGTTTGTTTGTTTTTAAGATTGGAACAAATGCCCTGGCTGGTATGGCTTAGTGGATTGAGTGCCAGCCTGTGAACCAAAGGGTCGCCAGTTCGATTCCCAGTCAGGGCACATGCCTGGCTTGCAGGCCAGGTCCCCAGTGAGGGAGCGGGCACGCCAGAGGCAACCACACATTGACGCTTCTCTCCCTTTCTTTCTCTCTCACTTCCCCTCCGTCTAAAAATAAATCTTTTTTAAAAAAGAATGTAATATAAAAAGAATAAGTTGATTATGGAGAAAAATTTATAAAACTTAAAAATCTTTAAAAAAAGAAGATTGGAACAAATTTATTTAACTGTGATGATACAGAACTGGAATTTGGGCTTGTCTGTTAAAGGGACCAAAGGTCGGGCGTTTTTCGGTTGTAGTTCACATTCAGTATTACTCTGTGTCAGTTTTGGGTGTGCAGCACAGTGATGACACCTGCTTGGCAGAGTGGCCGCCCCACCCCGATGTTTCCAGTCCCCACCTGACACCACACACAGTCATTACAATATTATTGACTAGATTCCCTGCGCTGTCCTTGACATCTGTGATGATTCTGCTACTGCCACTTTGTACTCCTTAATCCCTTCGCCTTTTTTTTTTTACAAAAGTATGTTTTGTTTTCCTTATGTTAACTGCGGCAGGTTAAGGAGCCTATCTCTTCCCTCTGTGGTGTCCCCTCCTGTTGAGTGGCGGGTGTTGGAATGTCCAGGGCCACTTATGGAATTTCTGCTCAGTGGACGTTAAGCTGGGGACACATTTAATTTGGGTTTAATTTGGGAGGTATTTATGTAGTCACAGTCACTCCTCTCGTTAGCTGTTGCTGCTGAGCTGTTGCTGCCGAGCTGGCGTGGAACCTGCACCGATGTGCGCAGGAGGCTGCCCTTGGGGGGCCTCGCGTGGGGGGCCTCGCGTACAAAGGAGAAGTGCCGGGCTACCCGGAACGCCTAAGCCCCAGGGGCTGGACGGGGCGGTTCGAAAACAGAAAAGGATGGGGACTGCTTTGAGAAGACAAGTGTGGCTCTCATGAAAGAGAGTTTTGGGGGCAGATACATTTTCGTCTCTGATACTTTATTTTGCACTTGAATTGGTCGAACTTGAAACTGTCTTTCCATTAGGAGAAACAGCACGTTTGGGGGCTTGACCGTATGGTCGTCACTAGTCGCACGTGAGATAAAAAATTGGAGGAGGAGGGTGCATCCCGAGGCCCCGCGTTAACGGTGCGGAAAGGCCCGGTGGGGGCGGCGGCGCCCTCCCCCAGATGAGATCACGCTCCCAGCAGCAGGCCCAGGGCGCCCCTGGCGCTGCTGGTAAAAACAGCACTTACCACATTTTTGCTTTTCGCTGCCTGGAAACTCCTCAAGGGCAAGGTCTTACTGACGATGTCTGTGTCAGCAGCACCTGGCAGAGTGCCTGGACCCAACGTAGGCTCTCAAGAAATGCTGGCTCTATTTAATTAAAATATCATGCAGGATCTATGACCACTGCGACACCCGGTGCCCTGCTGCTTAACGAAGGTCAGTAACCATCAGGTGCTCTTATAATAAAAGGCTTACGTACAAAATCAGCTGGGGGGCTTCCGGCTCCACAGACCCCCGTCCCCGCCACTCCTGGGAATGTGGCTGGACCTGCCGGGCTGACGCCGCAGGCTGTGGCCAGAGGAAAGGCCAGGGAAGCAGGACTTGCTGCCCACCCCCCACCCCCGCCAACCCCACCCCGTAGAAGCCAACAGAAGAGTGAAAAGTATCATGGGAAGGCAAGCAAAAGAGGGGGGAAAAGAAAGCAATTGCACTGAAGTGAAATCGTGTATTTCATCACGTGTGTAAAATTACACCTAATGAGGAAAACACAAGCCAATGTTTGCAAGTTTGTAAAGCAGTGATCCTTACCTGGGTAGGTGACACCCTGGTGCCAAGACCCCTCCCAGGCCCAGTTTCCAGAACAATCCGGGCTACAGCTGAGGACAGGTGCTGTTATGATGACACTCTTTCAGGGGGGACATTGAGCAGCAAGAGTCTCCGGGGGACAGGGTCCAGAGCCAGATATGCCCTTTGTCAACCTAGAAACAGAGAATGGAGTGAACGGGAGTCGGTGGCGCTTTGCTGCGTGAGTATGTAAAGCGGCACCTGGAGGGAAGCGCGCAGCTCTGCTGGGAGCAGCGGGAGACCTGCGGGTGCACTCAGACCCCTGGGCCCGGGCAGCGAGGGGGACCAGTGACAGTGGAAGGCCACCCCTGGGGTTCTTAGTGTTTCACCCAAGTCAACTTTGTAACTTTCTGGGCTGCCCTGGAGATTTTTATTGTTCTTCACTTTTTTCTTTTAACTCTTATTTTTTATAATAATTTCAAACTTACCGAAAAGTTGCCAGGGTAGCACCTAGATTCCCCCGTTGTTAGTACTTTGCCACATCTGCGTTAACATTCTATGTGTATACATATTTTTTCTGAATTATTTGAGAGTAAATTGCAGACATCATGTTCCCTTTACCCCTAAATACTTCTGCAGGTACATACTGAGAACATTTTACATAATTACGTTACAACAATCAGAATTAGGAAACTTAACATGGATACATTGTATTATCAAATCACACTTTATACTCAGATTTTACCAATTGTCTCAATCTGTCCTTTATACTTAGCAGCACCATCCAATGGAACTTTCTAAAATGACAGAAAGGATGAGGAGCACTTAAAATGTACTTATTGTGACTGAGGAAGTCAATTTTTAATTTTATTTACTTTAAATGAATTTTCTTATAAATAGCCATATCCTCCACCTGGCTAGCGGTTAACACAGTGGACAGCACACAGCTTTCTGTCAAACCCCCGCCCCTCATTTCCCTCCTCCTGGCTTTTAAATTAATAATTTTGAAACTCAGGAGTGCTGCTGAGTTAGGTCCTCTTTTGCAGAGGTCACAGCCTGGGGGCCACCAGCGGAGCGAGACTGTCAGGTACATTTTGTTCAGCCAGCACAGTGTTTTCTTAAAAAGAAGTCTACTGAGTTGCCTGCATTTAAAAGCAGTGCAATTGCACTCGGTACTTGGAATGTCTGGCTTTTTACAAAAAATCGGAAGGCCTGCCAACCCCTCCACCTCCTTGTCACAGGCCGCTCCCCCTACAAGGGCCTGTGGGCCTTCAGGCCCTTCGTTGTCCCACCCTGGGTCTGGAGTCTCCATGCTGAGGTCTGACCCACAGGCGCCTGCCATGGGGTCTCGTTACCTCTGTGGAGTCTCAGGTTAGGGACAAAAGCCTGTGAAAGTTCAGCCAGCTGGCCCCATGCTGCCCAGTTTCCCCCAGGGACCAGGAGAAAAAAACTGCATGGTGGGGAGTACCCCTGGTCCCATGTTAATTCACCCAAGTTCCTTTCCCCAACCGGGTTGCTTGCAAGCACTCAGACTAAATTCCACGAATCCCCTGCGTTGTGGACTTTTCTCCTTGGAGGGCAAGAAGCCATGGTTTGACACCTCCCGTAGTTAAGAGCTTCTTCTCTGAACTGCCCTGAGGTGGTCTGAATTCTCCTGCAGAGAGACTGCTCAGAATCCCTGCAGCTCCAAGTGCTCGATGTGCTTGGAAGATGCCCTCTGAATCTCAGCGCCCCTCTGCAGGCGTGGGCATGCATGCACGCACTCGATAAACTTTTTATTTTAAAATCAGTTTTAGATTTACAGAATCATTGTGATGATTGTACAAAGAATTCCCATATATCTGGCACCAGAATCTTCTCTCAACATTTTACCTTAATAACATACATTTGTTACAGTTCGTGGTCCAATATCGAGACATCTTTATTAACCAAGGTCTATACTTTATTCAGATTTCCTTCATTTTTACCTGATGTCCTTTTTCTGTCCCAGGCTCCCATCCAGAATACCACATTACACTTAATCATCCTGTGTCCTTAGGCTCTTCTCGCCTGTGACTGTTTCTCGGACTTCCTTTGCCTTTGATGACCTTGACAGTTTTGAGGCCTGCCACCCAGGTGTTCTGTAGCATGCCCCTTGATTAGGATGCACCTGACGTTTTTCTCAGGACTGGCCCAGAGTTATTAAGTGCCTTGGGGATGAACACCAGAGAAGCAACGTGCTCTTTCTGTCACATCTTATCAAGGGACAGTACTTGTCGTTGTTCCTGGCTTGAAGTAGTCTTTGTCAGGGTCCTCCACTGTAGAGTTAGGTAACTGCCCTCTCCACATTGTGCTTCTCAGAAGGAAGTCACTGAATGGCCCACACTTAAGGAATAGAGAGTTAAGCTGAACACCATGAGGGCAGAGTATTTACGTAAAATATATGGAATTCTTCCTCATGAGAGATTTGTCTATTCTCCCCAATTTACTTACGTATACCAGCATAGACGCGTGCATATTTATTTTACATTTTGGGTCACAATCCAATACTTACCTTATTTTGTTGCTCAGGTTACTCGATCTTCAGCTAAAGACAATTCTTTCGGTTGGTGCCCATGGCCCTTTGACATACCTCTGTCACTGAGGGCTTGTTTTTGGTTCTCGTCTTAGCACTTCCTTACTTTCTGGCATTCGAGATGCTCCGAGCTCCTCTTGTACCTTTCCTGCGCCAGTCCTAGAATTGACCATTTCTCCGAGGAGGTCTGGTTCCTCTTCCTGGAAGAGAATGGTATCAGAAGCCAAGATTTGGACATGAGGTGCACTTTCTGCAATTGGGGTGTCTGCTTCCAAGCCCACTCAGCTGGGAGAGCAAAGAAACGTGTGTAAACCCGTGTATATAACGTATCTCTAAATATGTAACTATCTGTGTATCTGTAAGACTAAACTTGAGTTCTCACTGATATTTCCAACTCTAACGCATCACCACATGGAATATGCGAACCTCCCACCCCCGCAGTAGCTCCCTCCACCCACCACTTACTTAGTAGTTCAGTTGCAGTGTATACATGCATAGCAAGGTCAGAGCTGCTAACCCAGAACTGCACAGAAACAACGGTGGTACCTTTAGGACTGTGCTTATGTTACGTGCGGTTTCTTTTGCCTTTAGTCTCACAGACACTACTCAGTCAGCACTTTTTCCCCACCCCTTCTGTGAGGTTTTTCATGTATTTGTAATATGGTTTGTTTTAGCATATCCTGCATTTAGGAGGATTTCCCAACCTCCAAAAAAAATTTTTTTGAGTTTGCAGAATACATTAAGTTTCATTTTTTGTGCTATAAAAAGTTCTGTGGGTTTTGACAAACGCGTAGTATGTATTCTCCACTACAGTATCATACGGAATGGTTTCACTACCCTAAAAAAAAATCCCCTGTGCCCCACCCATCAACCCTCCTCCCCTCCCCCTGACAACTTGCACTGACATTTTCACTGTCTCTATGTTTTCGTTTTCCCAAATGTCATATAATTGGAATGGGGCACTATGTAACCTTTTCAGACTGGCTTCTTTCCCTATGCAATATGTGAGAAAAAGATTCATCCATGCCTTTTGTGGCTTGATAGCTCACTTCTTTCTTTTAATCACTGAATAATATTCCACTGTATGGATGTACCACCATTTGTTCATCCATTTACCTATCGAAGGACATCTTGGTTGTTTCCTGTCCTTGGCATTTATGAACATGACGTCTATAAACATTCACATGCAGATTTGTACGTGGACATTAGTCTTCAGATCCATTGAGTAAAGATCTAGAAGCCTGATTGCTAGGTCTTCTGGTGAGTCTCTGTTCAGCTTTATAAGAAACTGCCATAGTCTTCCAAAGTGGCTGCACCGGGTTCCCGTCCCACCAGCAAGGAACGAAAGTTCCTGGGGTTGCACATTCTCTCCAGCAATGTGTGTTGTGAGTTTGGGGGAGATTTTAGCCACTCCAATAGATGTGTAGTGGGCACTCATTGTTTTCATTGGAGCAATTTTTTCAAATGTGGCCGCTCTATGTACCCAAAATGAGATGGCTTCTGATATTAAACTGCAAGGAAATAGGACATCTTTTAAAAATCAGAAAACAAATTAAGTAAAATGCACAGAAAAATGGTATTACCAGATAACAGAAGTGATTTATTACATGTCTAAATTGAATTTAGCTTTATGTTACAAATATAATTTCTTTTATACTTGAAAACATACAAGAATACTTAGAAAAAACTTCTGACTCCAAATTTAAGTAGAAATTTTTTTAAGATTATTTACTTATTTATTTCTAGAAAGAGGAGAAAGGAGGGGGAAAGAGAGAGAGAAATATGATTGGTTGCCTCTCTCAAGTCCCCAGCTGGGGACTTCGCCCACAACCCAGGCATGTGCTCTGACCTGGAGTTGAACTAGCAACCTTTCTATGTGCAGGCCGGTGCTCCAACCACTGTGCCACACCAGCCAGAGCTAAGCAGAAATTTTTCTTGTGCACTTTGAACTGATAGGCATTGAATACCATAAAAGACAGTGTCCTAAACCAGCTTTACAACTGTAGCAATGTGCTTCATGTGGAAGTTCCTTACATTTGCCTCTTGTAGAAACTGCCCTTCACCAACCACCTCTTTCTAAGAGTTACGGCGTGCTGAAATGTGTGACTGGTATCAGTGTATCTTTCTATGAAGAATTTTAGAACAGGGGTGGTGATCTGGACACATTAACCCCTGATAAATGCTGTGCATTACATTGGATGAGGATGGTATAGGCACCATTCTACAGGGTGATGGGTTTCTCCCAGTGGTTCCCAAGTCTGTGATGATTCTCATCTACCGGCCAAAATGGGAAGACAAATCTTATCCGCTGCAACCCAGCAGGCATCTCAAGCTCTACCTGCGAATTTCTTACTTTTCATTTTGCTATTCTTAATTTTTAAGGCATTTGTCAGAAAGTGTAGTGGTGCGTCTCTGTGAGGTAGAGATTGCTGGATTTGAAGGAATCTCTGAAACTGAGATCTTCTCACGCTGGTTCAGCTTGGTGGTGGCTATGCATGCATGAGCTATTGCTAAGCAATTGCTGCTCAACTACCAGCTGTGGCATGGCGCCAGGTGTTTGGAACAAATAAGCACAATGAGGCACAGCTCCTTTACCTAGAATTAAAAGGAGCCAAAAGGTTCTTGGTAATATCTCAAGTTAATTTCCCACAGTGTGGCTTACAGGGAGAGCAGAAAAGGAAAGGCAGTGGTCTAACAGCCTATTGGCGGATCTCAGCCACGAGACGGGAGAGGCAGGTGAACTAGGACGGCGTGCCCGCTTCTTACAAAGCCGCTATGAGAAGACATTGTCAAAAAAAGAAAACCAGCAAAGAGTGTCAGAGCTATTTAGACCGAAAGACGGTAATGCTCTTTCTAGGGTATTCATTTACGCCAATTTGTCGCGAAACTTTCCAAAGCTAATGAGATATTAAACGTGTTTTGTTGCAGGAGGAAAGTGATTAGTCTTTGGTTTGGTTTTGAATGTAATTGGCACAGAAAAGTACATGGCTTAAACGTGGGAAGTGACTTGCATTAAGAGCCCCAGGAAACATGACTGGACTCTTGAAGGACAGGAAGACCTGTGCCCACTGGCAGGGAAATTCACAGCAGCTGTGAAGCGTAACTTCTCTTCTGGTTGAGTTTATCAAATGACCTTGCCTGGTGCTTGGAAAGAGACTCTCACTCCTCATTTAGGTGCTGAATGTTTTATCTTCCCCATGGGACTGCCTTGGCTTTCAAAGGCGGGTTCTTATTATTCTGGGAAGTGTTTAGAATTGGGGCTTTTCTGATGCCCCTCTACGCGTGATTTAAGCCCATAACAATAATTAGCCTACATCAAACCTATAGAGAGCCAAGACAGCATTACATGGTATATAATACACAGACGTGGTCTGCTGGGTGAAGGACACCTGGTCTTACAGAACCAAGGCAACCTCTATGTGGGTTGTTTGTTTATAAACAGCACCAAATCACACTTTTTTGTTCCCCTTTAGGGTGAGGTGGGGGAAAATGGCTGAAGATCTAAGATTAGCTCACCTGGGTGCTATATGAATTCAACAAGTAGTTTCACGCCAGTTTCCCAATATCCCCAAGCTATATTTGGAAGATTATTGTAATACAGGATTGTATATCTTTGTGTGTACAATTCCCACTTGTGTGTGACATTAGCCACCTCATCTAAAATTAGGGGATGGTTAGACACTCCCCAAGTTCCTGTCATGGCCTTTAAAATATAGGTAGATATTTAGATTGTCGTGAGACAGTTTAACCAGGCAAAACCAAAAAATAGACAATGCGTCTGTGAGAAAATGAAAATGCCTTCCAATCAGTGAACATACCTACACATCAGACAGAGTGATTGTAACTATAGTGATAGTAGTTGTCACAAATGATAAACTTCAAGTGGAAACATGTAGTGCTTCACATTCAGCAAAGTCCCGAAACAGCTAAACAAGTGGGCGAAAAACAGGAAAATATGTTCAACGTTTGCATTAGAACGCAAGAACAGATAGAGGCAAATTCTAATGCACCCCCTCCCTGCCCTGCCAATCACAAATGTGTGAAGTAACACAGTATAAGAAAGTAGGAATTAGAAGGAACTAGAAAGTAAAAGCCAGCCCCAAAATAGTCAAAAAATAATCCACTGCCCAAGATTTCTCTCCTGGATGGGTTTGGCACGTGAGCCAGCAGGTGACACCTGGTGATAGTGAAATAGGCAGTGAAGTCGAATGGCGAGGTCAGGAATAGAGCCGTGTAGGCCTGTGGTCACATTCCGGCTCCACCACTCAATGGCTGAGTGGCCCAGGACACATGACTTCTGTGAGTCTCAGGTTCCATTCTGTGAAATGGGGCTAATACTGATAACCCACATCACAGAGCTGTTATGTGGATTAAATGAGATGATGTATGTAAGGTATTTAGGGTCATAAATGTCAACGACAAACAAACCTGATTTGTTTGTTTTGAAAAAAACTTTATTTTGCTCCCCAGTATGAAAATGAAATAAAAATATATCAAAAATCTGCTTCTTGGATAGATGACCTGGAAGCCATGAGGGAAAACGAGGGAGGCGGAGGGCCAGATTGTGTACCAATCAGGAGCACACATGCCAGACTTTCCTTACGGGCTCTCAGAGGGAAGGAAACTTTGAGATGGTTCTCAGCTATGGAGCTAGTTTCAAACCAAGGCCTAGGGTTCACATGGAACAAGTCCCTGGGCTAGTGAGTCAGTCCTTGGCCTAACGGGGCTGCCTCACATCCCTGACAGTGCTGATGATCCCAAACAAGAGGACATTTTGCTCAGGCTTTGTTTTAATATTCATCAGAGCGAAATCCAGCTAAAACAGGCATCAATAACAGTGATTTAATCAGATTTAACCTTTTAGACATTGCTGAGGCAAGTACCTTCTGTGACTTTCTGAGTATCCTCACCTGCAGACAATTTATTTCATTGCTCTTTTAGAGAGAGGGAAAGTGGGGAGAAGAAGAGAGAAATGTGAGAGAGAAATATCAATTGGTTGCCCTGATAGGCTCCTGGCCTAGAGATCGGTGCAGGGACTAAGTGTCACATACACCTGGACTGAGATCAAACTCGCAACCCAGGCATGTGCCCTGACCAGGAATCGAACCCACAACCTTTTGGTTATGGGGCAATGCTCTACCCAACCAAGGCACACTGGCCAGGGCTATAAAATGTTTCTTTTTAATGAATCTATGTAATTAATCACCTGATGTCTACCCTGTTGGACTGGAAGGTTCTTATGGTATCTCCAGTGTTCCCACAGTGCCAGGTACATAGTCAGTGCTCATGAAAATCTTGTAGACTCTGATATAGAGAACTGGAAGGGTTCTGGAAAGCTTTGTGGACAGGTGAGGAATCTGAGGCCCAAGAAGTTAAGAAACCTCACTAGTGCCAAACAACAGGATTTAGACGCAGGACTCCTGATACCAGGTCAGATATTTCTCTCCCTGTACCTGTGGCTTCCAGTTTCAAAGCAGAACTGCACATGTCTCTTTCCAAGCTGGGTGACATATTCTGCCTAAGAAAGACAAGGAGCCTCTCTGACCTTCAGTCTCCAAATTTGCAAATGAAATTTATGTGAGAGGGAGCTTCTCCCAGCTAGTCAATGTGGAGGGGCCAGTGGGTTGAAGGTGGGTACCAGGAGCAACAATCTCATGCCTCCATGTTCCCTGCTCCCCACCCCAGCCCACCCCATCTACCTCCCATTTTCATGAGAAACTTTTAAGAATAGATAATATTGCCCTGGCTGGTGTAGCTCAGTGGATTGAGCGCGGGCTGTGAACCAAAGGGTCGCAGGTTCGATTCCCAGTCAGGGCACATGCCTGGGTTGCAGGCCAGGTCCCCAGTGAGGGCCACATGAGAGGCAACCACACATTGATGTTTCTCTCCCTGTCTTTCTCCCTCCTATCCCTTCTGTCTAAAAATAAATAAATCTAAAAAAAAAAATGCTTCTGAATTAATTTCATGGGCATGTTTAAGAATAGATAATATTGAAGGCAACTATGTATTAAATGCTTACTGTGAGCCAAACACTGGTCTGTGTGCTTTGGATCATCTCATTTAAGCTTCACCTACTTATGTTACAGTATTAGCCCCAGTCTAGACACGGGGAAACTGAAATGTGAGGAGTTGAACTAACTGGACCAAATCTTCCAGGCAGATGATGGCAGATCCAGGACTTCCACCTGCACAGTCAGGATCCGGAACCCTTGTTCTTAATCACTCTGCCTCAGGAGAGATGAGTCTCGAATGCGCCTAGAGCAGTGCTGTCCAGGACAGCCAAAAGTGAGGCACAGAAATGTGAGTCACATGTGACTGTAATTTTTCTAGTAGCCAGCCACATTTTAAAAGAAAAAACCCTGGCTGGTGTGGCTCAGTGGATTGAGCACTGACCTGCAAACGGAAAAGTCGCTGGTTCGATTCCCAGTCAGGGCACATGTCTGGGTTGCGGGGCAGGTCCCCCGTTAGGGATGTGAGAGAGGCAACCGATCAATGCCTCTCTCATGCATCAGTATTTCTCACCCTCTTACTCCCTCCCTTCCTCTCTCTCTCTCTAAAAATAAATACATCTTTTAAAAAAGGTTGAAAAGAAAGAAAATATTTTAATAATTATTTTATTTAACCCAGTATATGCAAAAAAATGTATCATTTTGACATGTATCAGATAAATAATCATGAAATAGTTTACACTGTTTTTTTCATACTGAGCCTTCGAAATCTGGGAAGCATTTTATACATCTCCATTTGGATGAGCTTTGTTGAACTGCTCTATGGTACTTGTGGCCGGCGGCCACCACCTTGCATAGCACAGGCCTTCAGTGTCTCTCACCGCCACCCTGCGTTACCCAAAAAGCCAGGCTGCTCTTACAATATTTCCTACCCCATTGTCCCCTTCAGGGGCAACCAATCTGCACCCCCTTGAGGATTCCAGTCAGTTTTGGCAATGCCCGGGACTCCCTCTCAACTCAGCCCTAGTGGACAGGGGTTAATCCAGCCTCATCAACTGCAGACACCTCTTGCTCCATGGACAAAAATCCAGACTCCACAGTCCCTGTCATTTAGATTAGGATCTCGGTTTGCCACTGGCTGGGCAGCCAGTTCTGTGGGCTCACCCTGAGCTTCTCATTCGCCCTCTGCCTGGAGTGAGTCCAGCTTAGTGAGTCAGGGCACGACTTATGAGTAACCCAGAGGCCCTGGAACAATCGTCTTTCTGACTTAGCTTTGGAATCACCTGATCCTCTCCGGGATCCAATCAAGTTGGGGAAATTTGTTCTGCCCAGCCAACCAGGGCTCCCTGCCAAGACTTCTCATCTGGTCCCCCCTTTCCTTCTTGGCTCCCAGACAGGCCAGGCACTTGGCAGAGGGGGCCGGGATTTTCTGGAATTGCTTTTACAGGGAGTTTGGCGTAAGCTAATCAGCCCCTTCACGTGGCTTCCGTTCTTTCAAGGTTTAGTTCGTTGGCTTGTTGCTCCCCCTGCCCCTTTCATTTTTTTTTTAACGTACCTGTTAAAACAGAACTCAGGAAGCTTGAGAGTGGTGTCAGTAGAACGAAAAATTGAAGATTCTGCTCAGGGCGTGTTGTCAGCTTCTCATTTGACTGAAACTGGTCCCCCCACCTGAACCCTCACTCAGAAAATCCTGCAGGTCTGAGGATCAGGCCCCTCTGCCCAAGACGTTGGCAGAGACGGTTATGCGCTGGGGCGCGATTTAAAATTCCTGCAAGAGAGATGTGCTCCAGTCCTACAGGGACTCTAATGTGGAAAACAGAATATAACAATGGAGCTAATTAGCATTGCATGGCTCACAAACCCCCCTCGGGGCTCCTCCTCAGATTTAAATCCGGGCTGTGCTGGAGATGGAACAGCTCCCACTGAGAGACCCCTTCCACCGACGGCCCTGCCCGCTGTTTTTCCTCCTTCTCCTTTGGCTCTGGGAGGAGGAACAGCTGAGCCTGGAGCCCGGATCAGGGGGCAGCGTGCACCAGCTGCATGCTAATAGTGCCCGCTAGGCCCACCTCCCTCTCCCTTCCCCTCTGCCCTTTGCTTCTGAATCCAGACCTTCTTAACCCTTTAGGCTCCCACTCAGCCGGGGACTTGAATGGCTTCAGGTATTTCCCTGCAGCCTTTAGGTTAGCCTGGACTTTTCGGCCTGAGCTCTCTCCTCCCAGCTTGGCCCAAGGAAGGGCATTTCGTTACTGACCCTGCCGCTGTGTCACTTGGCCAGGAGCTAGATGCCTCGTCCTTCCCTGCCTACATATAGCCACCTTTCCTAGTAAGTCCTGCAAGAGAGAGAGGTGCTCCAGGCCTACAATCCCCACTTTCACAAATGAGGAAACAGACTCTGAAAAGATTCAATCCTGTTTCTAAAGTTGAACTAATATAAGAGGTAGCCCTGACATTCCACTCCAGATTGGGCCTGCTCCAAGCCCTACACCGGGTATACTGGTCCTCACCCCTCCTCAGGCCCACTCGGGGGATGCGCTGTTCCCATGAATGGTGCTAGTGATACTGTGGGCAGCTAAGACTTTGTGACTGACTGTATTTTGCAAAGATGGCTAACTAAATATAACACAGGGCTGTTTCATCTCACACACGAACCCGGATTTTAATCTGAGGAGTTCCTCGTGGGGGTTTTATGAGCCGTGCAGCGATATATATATATTTATACACAGATAAGTATGCCTGAACTTCTCCCACTGAGAAGTGGTGTCTGTTGTCCCCACCCCTTGGCTGTGCCCCACAGTAGAACCCTGTGGAAGGAATGCTGGGTGGCTTTTGAGTTCGGGTCACATGCAGGACTCAGGCTCTCCCACAAGGCTGCAGGCAAGGAGGAGGGGTCACAGTCAGTTTGTAACCTGATCTCAGAAGTGACATCCCATCAGCCTTGCCAGGGTTCTGTTTGTTAGAAGTCTGTCACCAGATCCAGCGACAGGAAGTGGGCGGAGGGGGGGGGATGGCGAGGAACAAGGGCCTGAACACCAGGAGCGAGACCCCTGGGACCCATGTTCAAGGCTGCCTGCACCACAGCCCGCAGTGTTGATCCTCTCGACCAAGCATTGCTGTGCCCATTGCACAGATGCAGCCACTGGGGCACATGTGGCTGAGTGCCTTAGATAGGGTGAGATATGGTGGATGGCTAGTGGAGCAAATTTCAAAGGGAATGCCCTGGCTGCTTTGCCTCCTCAGGAATCTCAGTTTCAGGAATGATTTGCTGCAGAGGACACAGATTTCCATTCAAGTATTTTAGACCCTTAACTTTTCCCAATTAGCTTCGCGCTTAGTTGTAAGAATCTAGGTTTGTGTAGGGCTAGGCCATCCTCCTCTCTTCGAGGCTGCGGGGCCATGAAAAGACTGAGAGACGTCTGGACTTTTGACCACTTCTCCGCAGCGGCTGCCCCTGAGAATCGCCTGGGGAGTTACAAAGTCCAGTTGCCCAGGCCACACCCCAAAGCCGTCATGTCAGAATTTCTGGAGGTGGGACCCAGGTACCCAGGGGGGGCTTGTTTGTTCTTTAAAGCTCCCCAGAGATTCCAATGTGCAGTCAACATGCTAGCAGTCACCAAAGGAGCCTGGGTCAGGTGAGCCAGAGAACCTGCATTCCTCAGAGGCTCCCAGGTGATACCCATGCTGCTGGCCCACGGACTGGACTCTGACACACTGCTTCTCACCCTCGGCTGCACATCGGAATCCTTGTGGAAGCTTGACAAACGCTGATGCCCGGACCCCGGCCTAGAAAGATTAATTCCATCGGTGTAGGCGGAGACCTTGGCTCCAGGAGCACTCCCCAGTGAGTCCAGAGTGCCACTGAGGTGGTGCCCCTCGGCTCTGGACGCTCCCAGGGTCTCCCTACACCCTCTGCACCCACCCCCTCCCCTTCCTCCTAAGCCAAGTCCTCCCCACCCCCCTTTCCTCACTGCTGCTTTCGGGGTCCGCCAGCCTCACTAACATCTCTCTCCTGTCTCAGAAGATTCCACCCTTAATGATTCATCTCTTCTGTTGGGCATCACTCTCTCCTTGGGGTCCTTTTAAAAATAAAACATTCCTGAGACTGGTAGCGCATTAAATCTCTATAACAAATCTCTAACAACTTCTCCTGGCCTCTGTCCTTTGGGATGATCTCCCTCCTATCCAATCTCCAAAACGCAAAAACCAAGAGGCTCCTAAAACGAAAAATCACATTACACCCAAGCTTCCACCCTCCGTTCTTCCCACTGCTTCCTCGAGGACGGCGGGGCCCCGTCTGTCCCCTGCAGCCCTCCATCCCTGTTACCATCACCTGCCGCATCTCAGCCATGGCCTTCCCACAGTCCCAGACCCTGCCCAGCGCCCCTGGCCTACACCCCTGCTCCTTCCTCTCCTGGAAGGCCAGCTCCTCCTGCTGGACTCAGGCAGCTGGCCACACACCACCCCACCACCACCACCACCACATGGTTAGAGTGAGGACAACACCCTCAGTGGCAGGTCTGTGTCCTCCACTCACCTGTCTCATTGCACCCACAGCACCCAGTACTGTAACTACTCACAAACTGCTTGGGGGGGAGGGAAAGGAGGAAGGAAGGAAGGAAGGGAGGGAGGAAGGAAGGAAGGAAGGAAGGAAGGAAGGAAGGAAGGAAGGAAGGGAGGGAGGGAGGGAAGGAGGGAGGAAACTGGGTAGTGGGGGGAATTACTAAAGGAAAAGGTGGAAAGAGGAGAGAGCTGCCCACCCTATAGACACCTTAGGGTGGAGGGTCGCAGCTGTGTAGGGTCTTCCCACTCTGTCTTCAGGATGGCGATTCTCTCTTTGCAAAGCATCCTACTGTAGGCAGTGGCTCGGGTCTGGGCTCCAGGTGTTCTTGAAGGGTCACTAGAAATTGAAAGGATGATCCAACAAACTTCCTTAACCGAACACATCCTTTCTGTCTGGTAACTCTCAGATGACCTCCGTTCTAATGAAAAATAATGAGTCAGCTTCATAAAGGAAAGACTGAAAACACTTTTCATTGGAAATGAAAATGTGTGAACCCCATGGTGATGGGGGGACGATTGAACCCCAACCTTAGAAGGCGGCTTTCCAGCCACTTTGGAGTGGAATCCCAAAGGAAGATGATCAAACCTCATTTCCACTGTGACCTTCCTGTCTCCCCTCCTCCTGTCCTCTCTCCCTTTCTCTCCCATAGATTCTCCCTCCCTCTCCCTTCCGCTGGCTGCCTTTTAATGTTGCTCTGACATGAGTAAACCAGAGCCCTAGCCCTGCTTTTACACTTGACCACAAGTCCAGCTTTGAGAACCTCCGCCCAGAACACACCCTTGTCCCGTCTAAGCCAGCTGCCCTTGGCCAGATTTTCAGCCCAAACCGCCCACGACGGTCGGACGAGTGTTCCCAGGGCCGGGAGCTCTTCCCAGTGAGCACAGTGTGAGGCTAGTGAATCCCTTCGAACACATGGAACGCAAAGGCAATCCTTTGACAACGACCATGTTCTAACTGTCGGTGGTAATAAACTACTTGTTCCTTTCCTTAAACATGAATGAAAACACATCCATGTATTCTAAACCAGAAGCTTCTTAAAACTTCAACATGCATACGAAATGTACAAAAGTGTACATTTGAAAATGTACTTTAATGCTGTGCTTCCTTGGGTGAAGATGATGTTCGGGGACTTGCTGGAAACAGGCATGCCTTTCAAAATACAGAGCTGGTCAGGATTTAGTACAAGTTGAGGAGAGGTCTGCTTCCTTGTTGCAGAATGTACAACAGGGTGCACAGTGAGAATTATTCCCTGGGACAATTCATGATTGGAGCGTAGATGGGGAACCTGCCCGGCTGTCATGCATCATTGTCATCTGTTCGGTTCCGTCTCACCTGTGAGCTCTTTAGATGGCAGGGTAGTGCCTGGCACACAGTAGGAGCTCAATAAATGCTTATTGAGCTGAATTGCTTGTCTGATGGCTCAGCCAGTACGGCAGATGTGAAAAGAAATTGTCCCTACTCTGAAAACTCCCTTTGGATTTCAGCCAAAACTCTATTTCAGCAAATACTATTAGGATTAAAGACACACTTACTCACAGGAAAAAATAAAAAGGAAAGTCACTTTTTTTTCCCCCATTGGGTGGAAGAAAGATCTTTTGAAGTCATCCTCTGCCGTTTCTTATCCATCAGCATCGCATTACCATGGTACGTTGCTCTGCAATGCTCCCCTTAAACACATCAAATGGATTAATGCTGGCACTTTATCAGGTACAATTTCTGTTTCCATAAAACATCTTTAGACACATAAAAACTACTTAAATGAGAAGGGAAAAATCCTTCCCTTCTCCCATCATCCACTTGCCTCTGTGGAAAAGGTGACATTTCTAGCGGCTCCTGCTTTGTTCCCTCCCGCGGGAGCTGCTGCTTTGTGAAGGGGCCAGCTCACTCCCCATGAATCCGCCCGCAGTCCCCTCCAGCGCTGTCACAGCCTGGGGAACACAGCTCGCTGACGAAGAGGCTTCAGTCAGCTCTGACCAGATGGAGGAGGGGAGGGAGGGAGCACAGGCAGGGCGCAGGAGCGGAGCAGGGTTAACTCCTTGCAAATTGCTTGGAAAATCTCTCTCGCCCACTGTCTTAGGGGACAGTGGAGACATAAGGCAAAAGCAAACTTGGGGGCATCATGCTGGACACCCCAGAAATACAGCCCAATACCCCTGTCTAAGCCATTATTACCTGGAGCCCTTCCTTTCCCCTACCCCATTCTTACTAATGCCTAGCCTTTGAGGCGCCAGGAATACACTAGGCTTGTGGTTCTCAAAGTACGGTCCCTGGACCAGCAGCATCTCCTGGGAACCTGTTGGAAATGGAAATGCCTGTCCTGCGGTCAAAGACCTACTGACTCAGCAATTGGGGTATTCACGAGCCCTTCAGGGAGTTCAGGTGCACATTCAAGGTTATACTCAGGAAGCCCTTAGCAGTCAGATTTCTCCTTCCTCTCTTTAGCTGTCAATGGTGCAGGTCAATTCTCCAAACTCCGTCCCAGTGGCCCCTGCCGGCTGAGGATGAAGCTCACCGTGCCTTGTTACATCTCCAAAGGGTTTCAAGATGAGGGAAAGGACACCTTTATTAACATCTGCTATGGACAGGCATCATCACAAACCTGTCGTGTGCCCCTTTTCTTTCTCGAAACCATCCTTTCAAGCTGATGTTACACCATTGCACACGTGGAATTGCGTCCCCACGAGTTCACATGTGGGAGCCCGAATCCCCAGCACCTCAGAATGCGACTGTATTTGCAGACAGGCCCTTTAAAGGGGTGATCAGTTAAAGTGAGGACATTATATTGGGCCCTAATTCAACATGAATGGTGTCCTTATAAGAAGAGGAGATGTGGCCCTGGCTGGTGTGGCTCAGTGGATTGAGCACTGGCCTGCAAACCAAAGGGTCGCCAGTTTGATTCCCAGTCAGGGCACATGCCGGGGTTGCGGGCCAGGTCACCTCCCCAGTTGGAGGCAAGAGGCAACAACAATTTGATGTTTCTCTCCCTCTCTTTCTCCTTTCCTTCCCCTCTCTCTAAAAACAAATACATAAAACTTTTTTAAAAAATAGAAGAGGAGATCTGGACACATATAGAGACACCAGGGATCTGCTCACACAGAGGAAAGGCCATGTGCGGAAAAGGCTGCCATCTGCAAGCCAGGGAGAGAGGCTTCGAAAGAAAGCAGTCCTGCCTCCCCTTCGTCCTGCACTTCTAGCCTCCAGGCTGTGAGAAATAGAGCAGGTATTTAAGTCACTCAGTCTGTGGTACTCTGTTGGGGCAGCCCTAGCACACTGATACAAAAGGCAATAAAGTGCTTCTCTAGAGAATTTTGACTAATACAACCATTAAAAACGTGATCCAGCCCTGGCTAGGTGGCTCAGTTGGTTAGAACATCCTCCCATATACCAAAAGGTTGTAGGTTCGATCCCAGTCGGGGTGCATATAGAAAGCAATTGATCGATGTTTCTCTCTCTCTTTCTCTCTCATCCCCTTCCTCTCTTTCTAAAACCAATAAACATATCCTTGGGTGAGGATTTAAAAAAAAACAAGATCCAGACAATAAAGATAGCGGTACCTAACAGTACCTAACCCTTATCCAATACTCACCGTCAGAGATTTGCAAGCATCTCTCATTTAACTGTGGTAATCATGCCATCCTGTGGCTCCCTCCAAAGCCCCATTTTAAGGATGAGGCACTGAGGCTTAGAGAGAAATTTAGAGGCATATTTTGAAACCACGCATTCAGACCCTACGGTTTTTATGTTAACCACAGCCTCCTGCCACAGCCTCCCTGCTGCAGGCCCTGTGCTGAGCACTTCAAGTTCATTATTTAATGTTCACAGCGATTCAGTGAGGCACCAACAGCATCTGCAGGTGAGAAAACTGAGGCTTAGTGAAGATGAGGAGAGTTGCCCGAGACCAGCTGGCTGCACAGCCAACAGGGCGCAGAGCTGAGAGTTCAGTTTTCTTTCACTGACCTCCTACAAAAGAGCCTTTCTTCTTCCCCAGGTAGGCTGTGACTCAGAAAAGATTCCCCAAAGCCTTCAAGACTCAAGAGAAGACATCTTTGATGGAAGAGCTGAGCAACAAGCCGGAGAACGTGAGTATCCGGAATCATATAAGAGTAACAGTTACAATGTATCACTCCCTTCTGTGTGCCCAGAGCTGTGCCGAGACCAGATTCTCTCACTTAACGTTACTTGCACACAAACAAACCCGTGCCTGGGATCTCCGCGGCAGTATTCACTAGCTGGAGGACCTTCAACGAGATCCAGGCCCCCGTATGCCTCAGTTTCCTCCTGTGTAAAATGGGGTGGTGGTGCAATAATCACAGCTTCTGGGGTTGTCCTAAGGAGCAGCTGAGTAGTTAATACATGTAAAATGCTTCCTGTGCCTGGCGCTCTGTAAAAGCTTTTGTCAGTATTTCCTGCTATTATTATGAGACAAGCTGAAGAATGCCTCTGGTCTCTTGTCAGACAAGTTCCCAGGAGTCTTGATTTTAGCCTCGGGTTGTCGAGCACTGTTCCAGTAACTAAGAATGAGCTCTATGCGAGCCCGTGTAAATTCATTTCTAAGTGCAGGCAGGGAGGGAAGTGGAGAGAAATTGGCTTTACAACCTGCATGATGTCTCCATGATTCTCTCCTGCCAAACCCAGCCTTGACAGTCAGTAACTAGCATTCTGTCAGAATTACACCGTAAAATATCCCTCAATTCTTCCCTGGTGCTTTCCTGCCAAGCCCCTGTCATATGCTCAGTCTCATTAATGATTGTTGTAACCATAATTAATCATGATAATGTATGTTACCCAGTCTATGTGAAAGCCATTAGCCAAAGACATTAACAGAATTAGGTGGAGGTGTGTTTTGTGAGCGCCGCGTACCTGTTGGTTGGTGAGAGATGTTGGTATTGACAATGACCCAGGGGTCCCGGGAAAGGGACAGGGAGAGAAAGAGAAACTCCGGAGCAATACGTGGATGTGCACCAGCACCTGTGCCCAAGGTTATTCATTATCATCGAAGTACTGGCAGCAACATAAATGTCCCACAATACAGAACTGAATAAAGAAGCTCCAGCGCGGGCCTGCTTGGAGGGGGATGCGGCCGTACAAAAGAACTGGGTGGATGGAACAACGCTGACAGGGACCTGAGATAAATGGGAATGAAAAGCACGGCACACTTTGGATGGGTGAATTTGGTGGTATGTGAACTATTTCTTACTAAAGTTGTTGTATACTTTTTCAAAAGGCCTAGTAGTGCCTTACATGCCGTTTGTCTTCTGAAAAGGCCACATGTATGAATACAAATGTGTCTCCATTGCCCATCTGGATGAACATGCAAGAAAACAGTAACAGTCTGAGAGGGAGTGGGGCTTAGGAATAGAAGGGAGAGTTTCCACTGGAATCCATGTGTAAGCTTGATTTTTAAAAATCGTGTTCATGTATTTCCTACTCAGTCAATGAAGACAGTATTTAGCAAAACAAAGGAAGGGAAAAGGGAAAAATATTTATTGAACAATACCACATAAATAAAATCTTTAAAAAATAAATAAAATCTTAAAAAAAAAAAAGAAAGAAAAAAAGCCCTGGCTGGTGTGGCTCAGTGGATTGAGCATGGCCTGCGAACCAAAGGGTCCCTGGTTCGATTCCCAGTCAGGGCACATGCCTGGGTTGCGTGACAGGTCCCCAGTTGGGGGCATGTGAGAGGCAACCACATACTGATGTTTCTCTCCCTCTCTTTCTCCCTCCCTTCCCCTCTTTAAGAATAAATAAAATCTTTTTTTTTTTTTTAAAGAAACCTACCATGTGCCAGGCACTAAGTCATTGAATCCCGATGATACACCGGAGGGTGTGTAGTAGTATCACTCCCGGCGACAGAGGGGCTAAGTCGCTTCCCCAGGTCTCACTCAGCTTGAGGTTTGGCCAGTGAAACCTGCTGAACCTCACCAGCCCCTCCCCCACCTCCTTGGGTTTCTAAAATCTTGAAATTTGAGACTCCCCAGTGGAGTCCCACAGGAGTTTCTTTCTCAAGATAAAACAGGCTAAAGTATTTTAAGAGGTAAAAACATCTCGAGTTTTTACCTTTTAGAACCCCTGGCTGAAAGGGGACCTCACGGGATTCCAGTCCTGTTTGCTCAGGAGACTTGGCCCAGAGGGGCCTCCAGCAGCCTCCCGGTCCTGCAGGCAAGTCAGGCGGGGTCTCCCTTGAGCCCCATGGAGCAAGGGGGGCCGGGGAGCGTCTTGACTTTTCAGGGGCATCTTCTTGCCAGGCCCACAAAGGAAGTTTGCTTGGAATTCTTACCGCCGCGTGGAGCAGCTCCCCCGTCCTTTCCCTGGGGCTGTAAACTGGTGTTTAATTACAAAGCAGGTGGAAAAACTTCAGGGTCAGGGGTCAGGCTTTCCATTGTTTGTTTAACTTCTTTACAGGAGAACCACCAGATTACACGCAGATTGGCTGCTCCCTGAGCAATTCACATTTCTTTGCTTGAGCGGAGTTCCCCTGCTGTTAAGAAGGGACTTTTTTTTCCCCTTGGAAAAGAGGTAATGCCAGGGGCCAGAGCTGGCAGCGATGCTGAGAAAGAACAGGTTATCACTCAGGGACAGTACTTAGTAATTTCTGATAGAAAAACATATCTTGGGCCCGCATTATGGGGTTTCTAGAAGAACAGTGATGTAGGACCTACTATGTGTCAGGCGCTTTATATATACACTTTGTCGTTTAATCTACACACCTGAAAGGTGTTAAACAGGAGACTGTGGCTCCAGGGTGGATTCCGGACAGAGGGGGCATGTCCATCAGCATTCCCGACTGGTCAGCTGCTGTCCCCAGCATCCTGGCATCTTCTCCAGACCCCAACCTTTATTACGAGTGGTCCTGCTGAGGCACGGCTGGAATGTTTAAACAAGAGTGACTAAGGTCACCAGGTGACAAAAGGAAAAAGAAACAGAATAATACAAACACAGGAAAATGGCTTTAAGACATAGCCTGTTTGATAGAGCTTTTAAGTCATTTCCATCCACCCTCAAGACCCCAGAAAATGTTGAGCCCCTCCTTTTTTCCTCTTGGGTCCAATTTATTCATTCATGTGTGCTTATACTTTTTCAACGAGTGTTTGTTAAACAGCTATGATGTGCCAGGCACTGAAATCATAAACCTTGAACAAGTCAGATAAGTACCTGCCCTCCTAGAACTTTCATTTTGACAGGGAGACAGACGAACAAATGTATAAATAGATGTGTATAAAATAATTTCTGATGGGATAGGTGGCATGCAGAAAACAAGGTGATATAGTACAAAGGAACCTGTGAAAGGCTTTAGTAGCCCTTTAAAGAAATGTCCTCTCTAAAATAATTGTACCCTTTTTTTTTTTTAAGATTTTATTTATTTTATTTTTAGAGAGAGGGGAAGGGAGGGAGAAAGTGAGAAAGAGAAACAGCAATGTATGGTTGCCTCTCACATGGCCCTCACGGGGACCTGGCCCGCAACCCAGGCATGTGCCCTGACTGGGAATCGAACCGGGACCGCTTGGTTCCCAGCCCGTGCTCAATCCACTGAGCT
>PVJI01007551.1:0-77497 GCA_004026765.1 Micronycteris hirsuta
GCAGATCTTTAACCATGGAAATTTTGATTCTTTTATTATTTACAGACAATTGTTATTTTACTCTGATACTTTGGCAAAATAAATCTTCCTACAAATATGTTTCATCTTCAAAGAGATTATGATTTAAAACCTTAACACTGAACTAGGTAAGGATATATAGAACTCTAAGGAAAAACTGGATTTATGGCACTGCTAACAAAATGATCAAGATAAAAAAAATTAATAACATAGGACTAAATAAACTGATAAGAATGGTTATGATTTTTATGTGAAATATTGGTTTTTATCTTTGTCTTACAGATATAAGAAATTCTTTTCTCCTAAGCTATCTATGACCTACAGCAATCTGATGAAGTACACCTTTGTAAACAAAATTAAAACACTTACTTTTCCTTCTACCTGATCTCTCCAGAATTTCAGGTGCTCTTAACTAGTCCATGTGTGGCCAAACGTAAAGGTGTTAACTCTTGAATTCTTGTTTTTCACTTTAAAGATAGCTCTTCCAACTTAACTGCACTGCTCAGCCAACAGAGGATTTAAAGTTGAAAACTACTAGTTAATGAAGCATATGATAACTGCTATGGACTGCTGACCCAAGATTCCACACTAGGCTTGTATAATCTACCTTCCCATTTCTTCCCCCCCCCCACTTTAGTTCCTTCCTATATCACAAATAACATAAGAGGCCAAGCATTCACCTTAATAGTTATTTCCCTTCTGCCCTTAATTTCTAACTCAACATTGGGTATCATCTTTAAAACTACTTCTCAGGTCAAAATGTGCAAAAGGTTACACATAGTCAAGGATGTTTAATGCCTGTTGATGTCAACCCAGAAAAGAACATTTTTTTTTTTTTTTTTGTGGGCAGGAATTATAATGACTGCAATAGCAATAAAATGACTTTTGCTATTTTTAACACATTTCCTTGCATAAGTTATATTAGACAATAGAATTGCTCTTGACCATATCCTAACTGAACAAGGCTCTGTTGTTAATACCTCTTATTGTACTTGAATAAAACAGTGCCGATGAATTAGAGATAGAACTAGGTAAAATCCGGGCACAAATCAATGATTAAATTCAGTGTTCACTGACACCTCATGGTTATTTAATATCTTTAGTTGACTGTCTGTTGGTTCAGATTCTTCAAGCAGAATTTAGCACTTTGTTATTATAAAAATTTTTCCTATTATAATCTTCATTTTTCTTCATCGCTTGATGTTATAAAGACACTCTGATAATGGTTACACATTGTTTTGAAATGATCATACAGGCCTATGAGACTTCATTTGAAAATCCATCAGAAACTACAGAATGTATTTGCCCTTAAAGAAACATGATGGTAAAGGATTCCTCTGGTCTGAGGTTCTTGTTGCTCAAATGTGGCCCAAGGCTCCTAAAAACCACTTCCTTCCTATGTGGAACATGACAAACCAGGAGTGAGCTCTCCTGATTGACAGTGGCATGCCACAACCAAAATTAGTCATCAGACAATGGAGAGGCAATTTTTAATAACTAATCAATGCTGCTTTCCAATGATTGATCAGCAATGCATTCAAGGAAAGAGCTTGATCAAAAGGGGGGAAATGTCAAAAATAATAAACGGAGTCACTTTAAAATGGAGTTGGGGCTGCCATCCCAGAGGAACTGCCTTGTACTTCTTATGCCTCAAATCTTTGGAATGTTAAAACAGAACAAAACAACCTTCGCACCAGGTTTAAAGCAACATTATCTTTGCAAAGATAACAATAAAGCATATCTAATGACTACTGTACTGATGGCTACCAGGCTGAAAATGAAAACAATTATGTAGAATTAGTATTACTAGGTTATGTTTTCTGCATGAATAGAAATGCCTTCTTTCTGTTGATGTAGTTGTTCCTCTTCCCTTTCTCGTGAATACCTTTTGTTATTGTCTCCTATTTGAAATACTATTTGGGCTTTGCTTGAATAAGTGATTTCCTGAATAGCTATTCTTTCCATCTCTAAAAATACATGTAGCCTCTCACTTTGAAAGGCCTTTTGTTTTTAGGTTAACAGCCTATTTTCTTCTATTGATCTTTCAATTCTTGGTACTTAAATCATAATATTTAATAATTATAATTAAAATATTTAGCTTATCATGACTTATCCTTATTTGTTTACTCTTCTAGACATTTACTGTTTTCCCTGTCAGGTAAAAAAAAAAGTCCTGTTGGAATTTTTATTGGATTTGCATAGCAATTCAATATTGACAACTTTGTATTTAATTTTAATGTTTAACTTTCTTATCCAGGAAGTTAATTTCTTATGCCACATTTATTCCTTTATTTAAATTTTGTTTCATTAATAGCCTTCAACAGAGCAGTTTTCTTCATATTGCACACAGAAATTTTCATTAAAATATTTTTAGGCAACTTATTATTTGGGAGAAATAAATGAGATCGTTACCTCACATCATATCTCCCAAATAAATTTCAGGTGGATTAAATAGCTATGTGTAGAAATGAAATGATAAAAACTATTAGAAAAATATTTACATATATATTTATCTGAATTTAGAATAGGTAAAGATTTCCAAATCTACAAGTAGTTTTGGAAATTGCAAAGGAAGCATCTATAAATTTGATTACATAAAACCTAAAAACTTTTGAATATCATAAAAAATTGATGACTAACAAAATCCTGTGAAAAAGTATTGATACATGTATAAAGAGCTAGTGACAAGTGTTGTTTTGGTAGATCAGGCTTTGGTTCCCAGTTCCTCCCTGTAATAGGATTACACATTATCCACCTTGTCCTGTGACTTGGGGGAGCCTCCCAGTAAAACAGGTGGAGTAAATATCCCAGTCCTATTGATTAGCCACCTGACTTACTTTGGCCAATGGAAAGCAAATATTAAAAAACAAAAACAAAAACAAAAACAAATCCCGACAGGGGCTTCACAAATGTTTGCATAGTTTGGTTTGGCCTCTTGAGCTTCTGCCATTTGTCTTGGGCAGAAACGTGCCCAGAAATGCCACTGGCCCTGGAATGAGAGTTGCGGAACAGACCCGTACCTGGTCAGCTTGAAGCAGGGCTTCTGCATCCCATCTGCAGGCTTTTGCAGGAGAAGTAGGTGCTTGTAGTTTAAACCACTAGCTTTTCTTTGATTGTTTAGAATATTATGATAGAAATACAGTCACCAATAAAGGGCTTTCACAAATCAATTAAGAAAATGCTCAAAACCTCAATTGAAAATGAGTAAAAAACAAGAACAGAGTTCTGGCTGGCTCCTTCATGCTCACTGGTTCCCCTCTTCACATACAGACACAACACATAAAATGTCAATATAGACATCGAAAAGCATTCAATCTTACTAATAACACATTCAGATTAAATTATCAGTGATATATTCCTCAACTTCCTACTGTAATACTCTAGTTGGAACTACCATTTTCTCTTTCTTGCAATAATAAATAAACTGATCTCCCCTGACTTACTCTGACTGTCCAGTAATCCATTCTCTATACTGCAGCAAGAGGTACCTTTAGAAATTCAAATCTGATCATGTCATCCTCATGCTAAATTCCCCAGTTGTGCCTTAAACCTTATCTCTCATAGTACTCCATTAATTTCCTTCTGTGCATTTATCTCAGTTTATAATTATATTTCAATTTGCATAATTTTTCATTCAATATCTATATCTTATACCAAATTACGCAATTCAAGAGATCAGAGACTAGGTCTGTTTTTGCTTGCTAGTATACCTACACAAACACTTGATATTGGGTAAATATTTATTTAGTTAATTAATAAACATCATTATTTTGCAGTTGAGAATGATGAAAGTTAACACTCAGTATTGGCAAAGCTACAGTAAAAGAAACACTCTCTGAAAAAACTGCTAGCAGTTTATATTAGTACTGTTCTTCTGGAGGGAAATTTTATAACATACAGCAGATTTACAGTTTTCATCCCATAACCCAGTTATTTTACTTCTAGGAATTTAATCTGATTTAATAATCAAAGAAGCACTCCAGAATTATGGATGCTGAAACAATATATATTATAGCAAAAATTAAAAGAAACCTATTATCTTTTGATAAATGGTTAAATAAACTATGATATGACCACAAAATGAAAGATTATGTAACCGTGGAAAACTTCTCATGATATTGTTCAGTAAAACCTAAAAGGAGGAGGCAAGATAAAATATTCAAAAGCATTTCATATATATGCAAAACCAAATCAACTAAAATACACATTCATATAAAAAGACTAAAAAAACACACCAAATTTTAACAAGATTAAATTTGTTGTAGAACAAATTTTGTTTTTATTTTATTTACACTTTTTATCCATTTACACTTTTCTTTCATAAGAGCACATACTTTTCCTTCCTTTTAAGCTTTTAACTACTTTTAGCAGTCTTTTTTCACTATTTCGTTCAGTTTTTCTAGCTGTCCTCACAGGAGAGGGTGGTCAAAATTACATTATTCAAGTCCAAAGGTTGAAAAATTATTAATAATTGTGTCTCTAGATACACTTTTTTCTAAGTGTAAAAACCCTGAGACATTATTAATACCCAGTTCTTTTTATTTACTGTATTCAGACCAACACTAATCACATTTTTATGTTGGAAAGTTAATTATAATATCATTCATTACATGACGGCTTTAGTTATCTCCATCTTAAAGATGTTTTTGGTCATTTTGATTGTCCTTCATTTTCCAATTTTCCACCAGCCCCGTGTGTGCAGGGGAACACTTAGATGCATTTACAGAGGTTAAGCCTGTCCATTTTAAGTGGTTTAAAAAACAGAGTTTCAACATGAGATGGGATTTTATTTATAAATGTCAGATAATCCTATTCACTAGCTATATTGTAGGGATTTAAAAATAAAAACTAAATTTTATAGAAGTTAGTTGAGTCTATTAAATATGAAATCAAACCCCAGGATACTTAATCAACATTTAATAAGCACCGACCATGTACCGGGCTGTGTTTTGAGCAATGGACTTACAGCACTGAATAAATCAGAGTAACAACCACACCTGAATACCAACATCAACAACCAAAAAAGCAAAATAAACCCAAGAATATTTGCAAACCTGAACTTTTCCTTTAGGCCAAATTCAGTGATCCTTATCATTCTTCGTAATTTGCTGAGCGTTGTTTTTCTTTGTGTTTGTCATATCCTACAAGCTCCTTCCTAATCTTAGATATGCATAAATTACTACGCCCAGCCGTGGCAAATACTCAGTGGACTACTTCTTTCTCCCAGCCTTGGATTAACTATTTAGTAGATCCCAAAACTTTTATCATCAGTCTCAGAAAATAAAAGTCTTTTAATAACATTAAGTCACGAGAACAGGGTCATTTCAGTAATTGACTTGTCCAGCAGTGTAATAATCGGCCTCATGCAAAGTTAAGGGCTCTCCCTTCCCTGAGCACGGGTCTCCTGCAGGTGGGCAAGCCTACATCTGCATCTGGGAAGGTGGAATGGCGTTGGATTCTTCCACTCACCTCTACCTATTTGCTCTCCTCTCTGCTCTCCCACTCACTTGATTGTTTCTGGATCTTCCAGGGTTGCCGAGGGAGCGGGAAGAGAGGTGAGGCTCATGAAACATCCCTAATGACTGGCACGCATGGAATTTCGTTATGATGCCTGCTGGGTATGTAGTATTCCCAACGTAGCCCTCCCCAATGCCATTTAATGTTTTCATGGGTTCCTTGCAAGATATTCATACTGAGAACCCCTGTCTACACTTCCATTGGCATGAAAAATTCCACTTTTCTGGCTGGTAACTCAGAGTCCCTTCCTCATTCCCTGGACTTCCCATGGTGCACCCCCTCATGTGTTACTTTACTCCCTGAAGAAGTCTTCTTGGGTGGGATTCAATCCAGCCACAAGGATGAGTCCCTGCCATCTGATGCTATCTGATTCACAGGAAACACTCGTACATTTTTGCTCTGCCATCGGTGGCGGGTACAGCTTTGTGCCAATGCAACTACATAGTCCTTTTGCTCCCTAATCTCCAGGAGACACGTTGCACTTCTTTTTAAATCCTATTGATTTTAAGGAACGGAGAGAGGGAAGGAGAGAGAGAAACATTGATGTGAGAGAAACATCTAGGGCATTGGGATCCGACCTGCAACCTAGGCATGTGCCCTGACCAGGAATTAAACTGTGAGCTTTTCAGCCCATGACCTTTCAGTTGAGACCATGCTCCAACCAACTGAGCCACACCAGCCAGGGGCTTTTTGAGTGGTTCTCAAAAAACTCCCTCTCTCACTTGGCTTAACTGAGGCACAGGCTCCTCCATCTTCTCCCCCATTGAGGGAGATAGAGAATGCACAGAACACCAATAACTCTCTCCAAATATATTCTTTCCTCCTTTGCAACTTAAATTCTTCTGTAGTCTCAGGATGGGTTTGGGTTAGGGGTCCACAAACTGTTTTTAGCTACCCCTTTGGCATGTCATTCTTAGATGGTCTAGCATTCAGTTTGGAATGCCAAGAGGCGGAAACTGTCCATCGTTAACATCCTGTTGCTGCTGACTACAAAGTGTTTCAAAGCATTCTGGCATGGTAGAAAAAAAATACTGCTATTTATAAACACTAACTGCAACTACTTCTTTTTATTTATAAGGAGAATGTCATAGTTCACCTTCAGGAAAATGGATTCTTTTCACTTATTTAAGAAAATAACCTGAGGGACACCTTTGACTTGAAAAGGTGAATGGAGCTCTTCTGCAAGGAGAGGGTGGAACAAAGAGAGTGCTAATGTGCTGGGCTTAATAGGTGAGAGGCATTCTTGCCTTTCCCAGAAAATAGGGGCATAAGGAGCCTGGAAAAGGAACTCAGTGGGGAGTTTGGTGAGAGACAGGGCCCAGAATCCTATTGGGAGGTCATGGCCCAAGGAGAAAGGATGATTAATGACCGGGATGGTCAAGGGAATTTAAAAACAAGGATTTCTAACATTAACTGTTAAAGTGTTCAGCTCTAACCCTTTATTAAAAGTAGGCTATAGATAGTAACCTGGTGTTAGAAGTAGCTTTGGGAAGTTAAGGCAAAAAGGGCCTTGTCCAATGTTTGGGATGTTGTTAAACAGGAAAGAAGACTCAGTGGTGAGACCAAAGGGGAGCAGAAAATCAGAGTGAGAGTTGACCATGTGAGTTTTGGGGAGGGCACTAATCTTCCCATCATATGGGGTTGAAAGGTTGTGGCACTTGAAGTTGTTTTCGTTATAGAAATTTTGAAAAACACTCAAAAATAGTAATAAGATCTTGGTTACCCATCGGTCAGTTTCAAAAACCATTGAGATATATATATTTTAGTATTTAAGGAAAAAGAGTTCATAAGAATAAAGGACTTAGGGCAAAAAAAGAGCTCATCTGGGTTATAGCTGCAAAATGAGTAATTTGGAAGTTTCTTATAAGGTTTTAGTAATAGTGGTGGAATCAGTTTATTCACATAGTAATAACTTTTTAAAAAATAAGATTTTTATTTATTTATTTTAGAGAGAGGGGAAGGGAAGAAGGAAAAAAGGGAGAGAAACATTGATTGCTACCTCTTGCATGCCCCAACTGGAGACATGGCCTGCACCCCAGGCATATACCCTGACTGGGAATTGAACCAGAGCCCTTTCAGTTTGCAGGCCAGCGCTCAATCTACTGAGCCACACCAGCCAGGGCTCAATAACTTTTCTAATAAAAGATCTGTTATACCCGAAAGACTTCTCCCATGGAGAAGTAATGCTAATGTCCCTTAATTTTTACCCAGTACTAGCAATTTATGTGAGAAAAATGTGTTTTTGCTTATTTTATCAAATGTATTTGAGTTATTAGTATATATGTGCATTTGGTAAAGCATTGTAGAGTATGCGGTAGTCACAGTTTCTGTAGGTGCACAGATCCCTGTAAAGTCATTGTACCATATAGGATACTTTTAGTATCCTAAAACTGGCTTAAATTAAAAAAAAAAAAACCCACACATTTATTAGCTTGCATATCAAGAAGTCCAGAGGCAGAGTAGTTTCAGGATTAATTCAGTGGTTCTGAATATCATCAAAGATCTAGGCTCTTTCCATCTTTTCACTGTGCAATGGTCAGTGTCTTGATCTTCTGTTTCTTTAGTCTTCATGTTTACAAGATGGCTGCTGCAGGTCCAGGCATCACATCCTCCCATGGCAATACCTACAGGAAAAGAGAGGAAGAATTTTTCCTCTCGTGTGTCCTATTAGAAAAGGCAACCTTTCATAGACGCCCAAGCAAATTTCTTACCAGGATCTCTTACAAAGGGAAAGTAAGCAATATCTACTTAATTGCTTAATTCGGGGATCTAGTTAGACAATCTAAGTAAGGGAAGTTTCATTTTAATCAGCAATAATGATAAGTTTTCTGCTAGACAGAGAAAGAAAGAGAGAATGCAAAATGCTTTTATCTATACAAGTTGAATTTACTTAATCAGCTTCCTCTTAGTTCTTTAAGGAAAGGAATATGAGATTTTGCCAATTTAAAAAACCTCATAATTACTTATTTAGAGCTAAGATAATTTGATTGTCATGCTTAATTATGTAAATAGTGTCTAACTTTTTTTTAACCTCATGAATCATTGACAGTGTTTTAGAAAAGGAATTATGAAAACCTCCCTGTGACATTTATATTATTTTCAAATTTTTCCCTCAACAATAAAATATTGTATAAACTTTTCAAAATCACTTTGATTTTACACCTACAGTTGAGATCCTAACATCTCGATTTTCGACACTTATAAATGCTTTAATAGATACATGGACAATAATTTAGTCTGACTTAAATGTAATAATGGAGCCCATTTATCTAGGCTGACAAGATTTCATTTCCTAATGATCTTTTATTGTAAATTTATTTGATTTCCTTTAATATATTATCTCATTTCTCATCTCCTTTCCCTTTGGAAAAATATGAATAATTTTGTATGAAATTATGAAGACTTGGTCTTGAGCTGACAGCTCTGAGAAGCACTGAATATCTCCACCCTTTTAAACAAATTATGTAGTTTGATAACAAAGTCCCAGGAAGAAGGGAACACTAGTTTATCAAGAAGTTATTCTAAAAGACAGCAAGGATGGTATTTCCGGGGGCTCTTGTTTTCTTTGAGGAATAAAAAGCCAAATAAAGGCCAATCTGACTCCAGTTTTATACTCATATTTTCAACTGACTACTTGAGCTCTCTCTGAGACTCCTGCTATCAATTCATACTCATTTGGTTGTTGAACCAAACTTACCATCTTTTCTCCACACAACACCTCCTCCTATGTTTTTATTTCCTTTAATGCTACCATCATCCACTGAGTCAGTCAAGCTGGAAACTTACAAGACATTTTAGATATCTCTTACCCTCCAAAATAGTCAACCTGTCACAATGTCTTGACCACCATAAATTCCAAATCGTTCTCAAAACTGTCCCTACTTTTCCACTCCTTTTACTACTGTCTTCATGATTCTTGTCTGGGTAATTAAAATAATCTCCTATTTGGTTTCCCTGCCTCCAGTTTCAGCCCATACCACCCACCATCTGTATTAGTGCAAGAGTGATCCTTAGGGATATACCCATCTGACTTAACTCCCAATCTGGATAGTCTCCATTGGCTCCCTATCCCTTATAGAACTAATTCCACAGTCCTCAGGAAGGCATATAAAACCCTTTAGGACCTGGTTCCAGCCTAATTCTCCAAATTTATCTCTTGTCATTCTTCCTCTGTGTCTCCCCTCATACCTCTCAGACTCCTTTTCACCTTTAGAGAATGAAGTCAAGCGTCACTTCAATCGATGATATTCCAGCAGAGGTAGTTGTGGCGCCCATGCACTTCTATGTCCTGTGCATGGACATCCTTTACAGAACTATCTACTCATTGTTGTAAGTGTTCATTTATGTCTCTCTCCCTCACTGGACTGTAAGATGCTCAAGAGGAAGTACTGTATTTTATTCATTGTTTCCTCAGTTCCTGGAACAATGCTTGACACATGATAATTACACAATGGTTATTCATTGAATGAAAAGTTGAATGAGTGCATAAACTCCAAAGGGCTGTTTAAATTATTTTGTTTTGCTGGATGTCTTATTGTTGTCTGTGCAACATTATCTGGAATTTTCTCCTTATTATTATTGTATTTGTTGAAATGGTATTTCATCTGTTTCACAATTCCAATGTAGAACAAATGCCAAAATAAGATGGCAATTCAGAAACCTAGCGTCAGCCTTGGCTGCTGTGGCTCAGTGGGTGAGTACCGGCCAGAAACCTAGAGCTGTAATATAAACATAAGCTGCTTGCAATCTCAATAGCTTTTAAAAAACCTTATTGTGAAATCATATTTTCTTTTTCCTCCCAGCCTCCCCCCTTCTGTAAACACTCTGTACATGTTTGTTTGTTTGTTTATGCTGTAAAGAAGTCTTGGGTATTGGTTCCCTCCCAACCCAGCTTTATTGCGATATAATTGATAACATTGTAAATTTAAGATACATAGCATAATGATTTGATAAATGATTACCACAATAAGGTTAGTTAATGCATCCATCATCTCATATAGTTTCTTTTTTATTTTTGTGATGGGAACATTTAAGATCTAGTCTCTTAGCAAATTTTAATTATACAGTATAGTATTGTAAACTACTATATTGGGTTTTTCAACAACCCTCCATTTCTGCAGAATCAGGCTGGTAAGCATCCCTTCCATTACTTCCAGGATGTGAAGCAACTTTGGGTAATCACGTGCAGTCAAAAACTTTGGGTAATCATGTGCTACAGGTATTTTTGTGAATGGAAAGGAAGCACCACTAAACTATGTGTATTTACTTATGTCACATCTTATTTAAAACAGTTTGATAGTCTTTAAATGCAGTATATACCTGATTAAAATAAAGGGGAAAAATACAGGACAGACATGAAAAAAGCCTAAAACCTACTGACCACCCATCAAGGAGCACCTTACTTTTATCCACAATTATACTGTAACCTTCTTAAAGGGCAATGTCCAGAGCCATCTGACGTTCAGCTGAGTTTGGGGATTACATAATACCCACTTAAAAGCTGAGTAGTGAGATTGAGAGATTTCCCATAATGGTAAATAAAATCCTTATTTTCTTTTGGTTCTCAACCCGTAGGGTTGCCTTAAGGAAGGAAACCTTAAATTTGAAAAACCAAAAAAGCAAAACTAGTTTAAGCACCATATTACAAATTATAGAGTAAATGAATTATGTGCTTGAGAGATCCCCCAAATTCTATGTAGTTGTTTTTGTTTTTTAAATTAAAAATTTAAAAAAATAGTTTTTCATTGGCAATTTGAATGTAAGATACTTTATAACTCATACAAGGACATCATATTCTATAAAAGTCTGGGCAAGAACTAAGATGAGAATAAAATTATTTTTTCTTTAAAAATATCAGCTTTTTGTTTCAAAAGGAAGATGGATGATAATTTTGTGAAACACATTTTTATTTCTTGATATTCAAGGCCCTTCCTAGTCCAGCCCCACGTGACCACGCTTGAATGTCATCACCACACCCGTCCCAGTGAGAAATCACCTCTTCCTTCTCTGTAGCTTCAAAGGATCTATTTGCCCCTCTCTCATATCACTTATTACCTACATTTAGAGTTTTCTAAATGCCACTTCGTCTAACTAGGCAAAATTCCTTTTTCCATTTTTGGTTGATGGATAACATACCTAAAATGCACTAATGTTTAATGTACAGACTGATGATTTTTTTACTTTTCCACCCAGATGAAGATACAGACCGTATCTGCCACCCCAGAATGGACTTTTGGGCTCCTTCTTAGTCGATACTCCCAGAGGTAACCACTCTTCTGACTTCTATCACAGTAGATTTGTTTGGCTTGTTCTTGAACTTAGTATAAATGGAATCATATTGAATGTACTCTTTTGGATCTGACTTCTTTCTCTCAACATTATATCTTTGAGATTCATCCATGTGGTTGAGTATAGCAATGGTTTCTTCTTGTTATTGTTATATAGTATTCTTTGACATGAATATCCCAAATATACACACTTTATTTATTCTACTGTTAATGGATTTTCAGATTTTCCTAATTTTTCACTATTATGACAAAGCTGCCACAGACATTTTTGTACATTTCATCGGGAGCTGTATGCTCTCCTTTCTCTTAGGGACGTACAAAGAAGTGGATGTGTTCAGCCATAGCATAGGGCTATGTTTAGCTTTGGTCGCTTAGGTAATAATGACAAATAATTTTCCATAGTGATTGTACCAGGCTGTGAGCTTTCTCAGAGCGATTGTTTCTGTCGTCTTTGCATTCTCAGAGTCTAATGTAATATTTGGCACTTAGTAGTTGTGTAGTGAATATTTATAGAACAACTAGAAGCTTAGATGTAAGAGTAGGAGTTTTCAATTGTCATCCACAGAACTTTCACCCAAGTTGCCCAGATGACCTTATGTCCTGTGTGATAATAAATCGCTCATAACTGTCTTCCAAATCCCTTGCAGGTACATACCATATACTTGGTGCTCTAAGTCACATATGAACCCTATCTGCAAAGAACTGGGAAATGTACAGTAGTTTCAATTTCCAACCTCTATAGGACACAATGGTATGCTGGCAGGCTTAAATATGATGTTAGATGAGCCACTGTACAGATTCTGATACAGAAACTAAGGGTTGAGCTAGGGAACAGAATAAAGAAAGACAGAAGCCAGGGCTGCTTTGGAAGCCTAGGTGACAGAAACCAGCTCACACTTATTTGAAGGATATTATTCCTCCCTTTATGATAAAGATTCAAAGTCTTGAAGAAGAGTATCTAGCTGGCAAAGATTGGGTTATGTGCCCATTTCTTGGGTAGGAGAGGATTGGACTGACAGTCGCACCAAGAGAGAATACAGTGGAAAGCAGTTCTCCCTAAAGAAATGGGATGCTGTTGCCAAAATGAAGGGAAATGTCTTTGGGGCAAAACAAAAACAAAACCCTATAAGTGCCCACTATAGAGTTTAAAAATGAGAGAGGTGATAGTTTGAATACCCAAATGACGCTTCACATAATCTGTCTAAGAGCCACACTCCCATGAATTATAGCAGTTAGAGACAAAGGGGACTTAGAATGGTCATGTTATGGGGTCAGATGATATTGTAGTATAGTTTACATACAGTAAACTCACCTTTTTAAGGTATGGAGCATCACTATCAATATTTCCTTCACTCTAAAGTCTCCTTGTGTCCCTTTATGATCACTTCCCTCTCTCATCCCTAGCTCCAACCCCAACCCCGGGCAACTACTGATTTAAATTTCCTGTCCCTAAGGATTTGCCTTTTCTAGAGTATCTTATAAATGGAAATATATGGTGTATAGCTTTTGAGTCTGGCTTCTTTCACTTAGCAAAGAGATTGCTTTGTTCAATGGTTTACAATCTCTCTCCCCTCCACTAGGAACTTCCCAACCCAAACTTTGACACTTGAGAAACTTAATATTTGAGACTAATAGAACTCAATTGCTTTCATGAAATCAGGATCAGGAATCCCAGTCCAAGGTTCCTTGTGCTGAAGGACGTTGTAATTTGTTCACAGAACTTTGTTTGTCTGGTGTGTACCACAGTCACTGTCAGGTCGGCATTTCTGTGCTTTTTCAAAGTAGATGTCTCGTCACAGAGATGCTCACAGAGCACTTCTGTGCGGGAAGGCATGGCCCGGGAAAGCTGCCAGACATGCTCAGAGATTCACAGCTCTTAAATTTGTGTTAAGTTATGGGTTCTTATGTGGTTGATTTTCTTGCTAAAAATGTTCATTTCAGGTCCACTAGGTGTCAGTTGTCATCTAATATATCTTTTTATATCTGCTTCTATAAATACCACTGTTAACCATTGAAACGGCTGTGCCCAATGTCGCTCTGTCCAAACGAACCTGAAGGGAAGGCTCGGCGAGATGTATCTTCCAGAACTGTGCTGTCCCAAGCGAGAGTCATGCATCACGTGTGGCCACTGGGAACTTAAAATGTGAACAGCTACCCCAAATTAACATGTATTGTAAGTATAAAGTACATACCAAATAGGGTAGACTTGGTAAAAAAAATGTAAAAGTATCTCCTTAATAATTATTATATTGATTGTGTTTTTAAATGATACCTTACATCTATTGTGTTAACAAAAAATATGATTAAAATTAATTTCCCTTGTGTCTTTTTCACTCTTTAAAGCGTGACTATAAAGAAATTTAAAATTATGTGTGTAGCTCATATTTATGGCTTGTATTACACCCTGTATTTCTCTGGAACAGCACTGATAGATTGCTGATTCTGCATTTTGCTAATCCTTCCCAAGAAAGACCCCAAATCTATACTTCTCCAGTCTGGGTCCCAGAGATCACAAGTGACCCAGGCCACTTCCATTTTTTTGAACTTCTTAGTAAGTTAAAAAATGGGTAATTTTTTAATTTCCCAAAAGTAGAATTTCATAAATGCTTTCACATGTTTCTATTGCAAAATTTTATATTTATTAAATCAACACTTTATATAATGTAATGTATAATATAATGTACTGTGCCAGCTGTAAGACAATTTTAGGATTTACATTAAAAGAGCAATAGAGGTGTTGTGGTCCAGTTATGGGGCACAATTTGAAAGTCAGTAAAGAAACTTCTTTCCATCTCTTGGTCTGTTTCTATAAGTTGCGTGTATAATCTCACTTGGAGGTAACTTCCAAACTCTGTGTTGGAGGTCCTTTGTGAATGGAGACCTGGACTCAATGGTCCACCTGCCATCACCCCACCCCAGCTCTGTGCTGATAGGCCCTGTCTTCAGTCTTTCTTACACATCTGCTGCTTGCACCATCTATGTGCCAGGCTCTCCCCTGCCCACTTCACAACATTCCTTTGAAGCCTTGCAACAATCTGCAAAAAAAAGGTGCAATTATCAGAGGGGGAAAGGGAGACTGCTAATTCTACTCCTAAACTGCGCTCAGCAATGATATCCTTGGAGGAGGCGAGGTGATGGAAATTTCAGATAGAAAGGATAATAAATAATAGAGGGAGTGGCAAGAAGTGAATCCCCTGTTGCTTGTCTGAATACAGCTAAACTCTCCTCAACTGTGTGGCATCCAGACTCACCCAGAAAGCTCTTTTTCAGGAACGGATTATTTGCTTCTGTGTAGGCTAGACTGCCCCAAATTGGAGGCATTTAAGAAACTATTATCTGGAGGAGCGGGAGGAAAGCTATAGCTAGTGCTTTTCATGAGAGCGCCACCGCCTAGCTACAAATTATTCACTGCAAACCCTGCATTAGGCGAATGCCGCTTTGCCAGTGGGGCTCTCAGGTTCTTAGGCTCCTCCATGTATATGCCCTTTATGCCTGTAAAGGCGTGTTTTGTTTTGTGACTGTGTAAATCAGAGCCAAGGGAGTTTCTTTTCTCTCTGTGACTGGAGCCTGGTGAGGCATTCTCCACAATCCAGCACTTATATATACATTTCTGCACTGTGTGGGCAGCAAGCAAGGCAGAGGGAGCTCTCGAATGCGCTTTTCACCTGGCTTAAACAAGAGCTTTGATTTCCCCTTCTCTTTATCCTTATGGGGCTTTATGTGAAAGCAGGATTCATAGAGAGGTATTTTTTGTTGTTGTTGTTGTTGTTGTTGTTTTTTATTTTAACTGTAATAGGATGCTGGATTTTAGAACTTTAGATTATGGCTGAAATGGTCCTGCAGGACATGTGGAATGCGGTAGAATGCTGGGTGGTCTTTTGGGCACGTTTCCTGTTTTGTTCGTTTGCTTGTTTGTTTGTTTCAAGAGCACCCTGCATGTTGGCCATTATAAAAGCCAAGCAGTTATTTCCTTCACAAAACCTGAGCTGGCTGAAAAAGGCTTCTCTTCCACCTTTATTCGGTCAACATTTATCTACTGTATGCTGTGCAAAGACAAATAAAACAGTGTTCGCCCTCAAGCACTGGAAGTCAAGACAGGGGGCAGGGCATGAGAAAGTGGACAAATGTAGCACAGCTTGGAGATGGCTCTGAGCTGCGTCTTTAAGGACCGGTAGTGATTAGCCAGGTGAAGGGGGATAGGGGTGTAAGGGTTTTTTTGTTGTTGTTTTAATATAGATTTTATTTTTTAAGAGCAGTTTTTGGTTCACAGTAAAATTGAGTGTAAGGGACAAAGATTTCCCATATATCCCCGACCCCATATACGTTAACCTCTCCCACTAACAACATCCCTCACCAGAGTGACGCATTTGTTACAATCAATGAAACTACATTACATTCTATGGGTTGGGACAAATGTATGATAACACGTACCCATCATTATAGTATCATGCAGAGGATTTTCACTGCCCTAAAAATCCTCTGGGTTCTGCCTATTCACCCCTTCCCTCTATCCCCACCGCCCAGCCCTTGGCAACACCAATCCTTTTACTGTCTCCATATTTTACCTTTTCCAGAATGTCGTATGTAGTTAGAATCACATAGTATGTGACCTTTTCAGATTGGCTTCTTAGTAAAATGCTCTTAAGGTTCCTCCATTTCTTTTCATGGATTGATAACTCATTTCTTTTTAGCACGGAGTAATAATCTATTGCCTGGATGAAGCACAGTTCACCCACTGACTTACTGCAGGACATCTGGGTTGCTTCCAAGTTTTGACGGGAACAGGTATTTTAAGTAGATACAGTAGAGCTTGTAAAGGCACGAGTGGGTAAGAGCAAGGTGCTTTGGTAAACCTGTAAGTGGCAGGTCCACTTGTGTGGGGGGGGGATGTGGCACGGACGGTAACAGGGAAGGCTCATTCTTCATTTTATTTGTAGGATCGTTGCAAAATCACAATGTGGATCATATTATTCCGGAGGCACTTCCACCATAATGTGTCACCTTAGAGATCTTGCCCGGAAACCGATATAGAAATATCCTATTTACATATGACTCACAAGTTTATCTGGTTAATTTTATAATCTTAGTTAAAAACAAAAAAAGCTTCCATTGTGATAATTTTAAATTCTGGGTTATATTATGGAAATCAAGTCAAGAGAAATAGTAACTTGTGGGTTTCAGTAAGGTTTGGCTTTCTTATGACTCAAAGGATTGTGTGGTTTGGGTTTTTGGTGAGAACTCCATTGCGTATTTTGGACTGGAGCCCGACTTTGGAGGTCGGTGGCGGTGGTGGTGGTAATCCATCCAATTTAGCTGAATGCTGATGAGCCAGCATTCAAAAATAAACGAAATAATAAACGACTCATTCTGAAAGCATAGTGTACAGCCTAATTAACAGGAAAACAATTACTGTTTCTGTTCAATACTCTGGGAACTAAGTGGCGTTTGTATGACAGAGGTAATTATGCTTTTAGCACATCTGTGATCAATCAGATCAATATTTCCCTTGAGGAATCTAAAGCCACCTCTTTTCCCCCTGACACACATTATTTCATCTCTTAATGTAACAAACTGTGGTTGATCTTGTAATATTCTTTCTTGAACACACTTCAGCTATTGCTGAGCTCCATCAGTACCTGTGTCCCTGAGAAAGTTAGGTCCTCACAGCTTGGAGATGTAACATTTTACTTCACATGAAAGTGCTTTGAGAAGTATAAGGTGTTATATTAATAATGCTAGATGTTATTCCGTTTTTTACATCCCCTCCCCTCTTTTTAGGACAGTGAAACAGCTCAGTGTGTCTCGGTTTTATACTATTGAACCATCGAGAAATCATTTCAGGGAGGATAAATGGTCATGGAAGAATACAATAAAAATAAAAAAACAAAGGAAAAGTTGCAGGTGGAAGACAAGAAAGGGGGAACTAAATCATTTCATAAAGAATTTCAATCCTTTGACTCAATTATCCCAAGCTCAGGGATGAATCCTAAACGAGTAATTTCGCAGAGATAAAAACTTTCCCCGTCCCCACTGCTCAGTCATTACGGTGTCATTTTCAATAGGGGAGGAGACTCGATCAAAACAAGTTAAGTGTAAACTACCTAAGTATTGAACATTACGGAAATGTTAACATAATAACCAAATGTATGAGGAAATATTAATATAATAGATGGGATGGCTGACATAGAAAGTCGCTCCTGTAAAAATGAGAAATGAATTGACCCATGCATACAAGCATATAAAATAAAGAAGCCTGTGGAAATAAACCTATGGTGTTAGAATTTGGAGGGGGTTAGAGAGATGGGATAGTTTTTCTTTCATGGAAATATTTCTTAACATGGATATGATTTCTTGTCAATGATTTTAAAGTTAAAGCTTTGTAGGTTTTTAATCCGGAGAATGTCACAGAATTTCATACTAGGGCAAATGTGAAAAGAAACTATTTCTCTTAGGGCCTCCAAAAGCATCATCAGATTCAAAGCACCTTTGTTAGATGTTCTCGGTCTGTGGCTGAGGGTTATTAATACTTGCCCCCCAAGGGGCTTAAAGTTGAAAATAGACTATTTTGGATTAATTTTTGGTTGCTATTACTAATGTCCCTGTTGTTGAAGATGATAATACTTATTGTAAAATTACAGTCCACACAGAATATGGCCAAAAAGCATAATACTCTCATTCTCTCCCAACCTAAACCTGCCTTTTATAAGCTCTCAGCTATTTGTAAGGTTCACGAGGGCAGAGCAGCCTAGGAGTGGCAAGCCTGGATTTGCACTGGGAAGAGCTGGGCAATGTGAGGTTCTGCCACACACCACCAGGGCGACCTTGGGCACGCCCATCACCTTGCTTTCCTCATCTACTAAATGGGGATAATAAGAGTGCTACTTTGTTATAAAATACTTAAAGGAATGAGTAATGTAGCTCGGGTGTGTGGCATGTAAAGTTCTGTTATCTTTTCTATTTTTCCAGTACTGATTCTGGAGCTACGGATGTTGATCTTGGTGCTGAGAATAAAGAAAGACATACAAGAAAAATGAGTCTTTAAAGGGATTTTCAACTGCTGACAGATGTGTATCCATGCAATAATAGTGAAAATATACGTAAGCAAATACTTAAGGGGAGGTAAAACTATATCGCTGCTCTGAAAACAGAATTTTTCATGTTTTGTGTCTGCATCATTGGGATGCATCTAATAATTGATCATTAATTGGCAGCATCTTTTTTTATTTTTAATGGTATGTAAAATAATGGTGCATCTTACTACTGATGGCATCTCATAATCAATGAAATACGGTAGTCAGTAGTAATAAGTACCATTTTAAAACAAATTTACAGTGGACCAGGTAAAGGGTGGAATGGGTTGTATGCGTTATCAGACATAATCCTCCAATGGGAAAACCACTGGAGAAATCGATGAATCTTAAGGAAGTGAGGTTATAAAGGACTTCCAAGGTCAGACTTGAGCTAAGTTGCTAAGTAAGGAGAGTATTTGGATAAGCCCCCAAAAGAGGGGTAGGGATTCCGGGAAGAGAGATGCTGTTAGCGGGATATCCTGCTTAGAAAAGCTGTGTGGTGGTATAGTTAAACCTGTGTGGCCACCCTGGTGGCCTATTAGGTCCTATTACGTCCTTCCCTATAGGTCATTCCGTGTTAGAACCTGTCTCCCCTTTACTGTAGTCCTTCAGAGGGAGGACCTGGCACAGCTTATCTTCAGTCTGACTTCTCATCCATTTAGCTTTTGAATTTTAATCGCTTAAAGCAGAGTTTCTCAACCTCTGCACTATTTACATTCTTTGTGCTTCGCTGTGCATTGTGAGATGTTTAGTTAGCATCATCCCTGGACTCTAGACACCATACGCTAGCAGTACCTCTCAGCTGTGACAACCGAAAGTATCTGCAGACATTGCCAAATGTCCCTACATGGGAGGGGGCCAAATCACTCCCAGTTGAGAACCATTGGCTTAAAGAAAAGAGCATCCCTGCCATTTCGTTTTTTTTTCATTTCTTCTTGTGTATGTGTATGTGTTAAGGAAGAACATTCACAAACTGTAGGATTTTTTAAAAAACAGCTCTTTTATCTTGCTATGAAATCTTGCCGGTGGATCAGTCGACCACAATGACGTCATTGTGTGTAAGCCTAGTAAGCATCACCCATTTACTGTTAATACTCAGATGTGATGGGAGTAGGGGGATTGGGGCCTTGGAGCACATGTATTTTTTGCTTTGTATTTTGAAATATTTTTAGATTTGGCAAAGGGTTGTAAAGATGATACAGAATGTTCCTGTATATCTTCTCCTCTCAATGTCCTCTAATGTTTGCATCTTCCATAACCATGGTGAATTTACCAAAACTAAGACCCTAGCATTAATTCATACAGCACTATTAACTAAGCTGCAGACTCTATGCATATTCTCTCAGCTTTTCCACAAACCTCTTTTTTCTGTTCCAGGGTCCAATCCAGGATTGCTCATTGCATTTAGAGAGAGCATAGATGTCTTTTTTTCCTTCACCCAAGGACATTTTTTTCATGGCTTTTTTTTTCTTTTGAGAGAGAACGAAAAGGGAGAGAGGGAAACATCAATGGGAGAGAGAAGCATCGATTGGTTGCTTTATGCATGCACCCGGACTGGGGATCGCACATGCCCGACCTGGGGACTGAACCCATAGGCGTGTGCCCTGATCTGGACTCGAACCTGAAACCGTTCAGTTATGGGACAACACTCCAACCAACTGAGTCACACTGGCCAGGGCTAGAGAGAGCATAGTTTTGTTTTGTTGGGGTTTTTTTTGCTGTTGTTTGTTTGCTTTTGCTTTTTAATAGAAAGAATATAATGCATTCCTGGAAAACTGCTGATTTTCAGATGATAACACTGAACAGAATTTTCTAAGTAGGGGCTTTTTAAAAAAGATTTTATTTATTTATTTTTAGAGAGAAGGGAAGGGAAGGAGAAAGTGGGGGAACATCAATGTGTGGTTGCCTCTTGCGCACCCCCTACAGGGGACCTGGCCAGCAACCCAGGCATGTACTCTGACTGGGAATCGAACTGGCAACGCTTTGGTTCGCAGGCCTGCACTCAACCCACTGAACCACACCAGTTAGGGCTAAGTAGAGGCTTATTTATATTAACACTCACTGAGCTAAAAAGTTTCCTTATTCTACTTAAAGCAGAGATTGGAATTGACACTCTTAAAGGCAAAAACAGCTGTAACACTATATATTGTCTAAATCTCTGAAAAATTGCCTAAAGATGACTTTTCTCTTGATTCTCAGTGTAAGCCATCCTCACTTTACAGTTTTTTAAATAAATGATAAATGTTAATGAAGAGAACCAAAGGCACAGTCTCCAACTGCTGTTTCATGTTTAGGGCAAGCTAAAGAGTTCTATGCCAACTCTACCTGACAAATACGACGTGAACCCAAAACGACATGGAAAAGCTGTTATCTATTGAACCTGGTAAATGTGAGTTGTAAGTAATTGCATTTCCTTCTTAGTCTCATTTGCTGCTCAACCATTTCTCATTATATGATTCCTTAAAGTCAACCGAATTCAGGAGCGGATCAATACTAGGGAAACCCTTTTGTCTTCTTTTAGGGCATAAAATTTAAAAGATGCTTAAGTCAATATTCCTTTTAATAATGTGTCTTACAGAAATGCTCGGGTTCCCCTTCTTGTTATATAATTAATTGAGCTGCCTGCCACCCACAAGGTATAGTCACTCTCTCCCATAATTCTCCTTTGGCCTAATTGCCATTCTGTTTTCAGTTCTATTTGTCTTTAGATATTTCTTTCTTCCCCAATAGTGTTGGGCATGCTTTGTACTTAGTTTTATCTTTCTGTGCTTTTGCTTCTAAATGTCAGCATAATTTTTCTGCCTTATAATATTGGAGATGTTATAACCATCCATCAGCCCAATAGAAGAGCAGAAAAGATTAGATATCATTTATCTGTATGGGTTGTTCATTGTAATGACCCAGTGGACAACATGAACAGATAATCTGTTGCTTTGATGGAAACTAATTATTCTTAAGCATGACAGCATCGAAATAGCTTTTGTGACATTGTTTTTAAAAATGACGGCTACCTAGTCATCATTAGGGCACGCAGAGGTTCAGTCGTGTTCTCTGATGATTTTCCTATATGAGCAACACAACAGTTTGGGTCTTTTTTTTTACTGCTTTACAGAAAATACTGAACTGAAGCTTAAGAACTTTAAAACTGACATTCAAATATAAGGACTATTCAATATACATTTCTTAATGAGACATAATTTGCTACTTCCTAGCGAACAGTAAAACTACAATTAGTAGATAATTTTTGCTAAGAAGGATTAATACAGCTTGATTTTTATTTTGCTGCTGGTGATTGCACTGACCACGGGGTGTGAGGAATAAATTGTCCTGAATTTCCTGAGTGAAAAGCATGACTCTATGATTAAATTTTAAAATAATGCAATTTGTCTGCACAAATCGAAGAGGATGTTTCATTTTATGTGCATTCGTAAAAACTACAGTATGCTGATGTATTTCTATTTTTAATATACTGTTCCTAAAATGCTTTAGAAGCTTAATCAAACTTGTAAGGGAGTATTTGTATTTGCCGACACAACTAATGATCAAATCAGGATTTATGTATTATTATTGGCCCATGGCACAGATGCACTTTCACCACATTGTGCCTTGGTTTGAGAACAGAGGTGCCCCAGGTTAACTTCACATGCCAAATATTTCCTTTCGTTATAACAGATCTGGCAAAAGCTCTAAGCTTTGGGGATGTTTTAGATGGTAACAGACATAGCCAATATATTGAAATACATATATTAAACAAGGTTATAATTACACAAGTAACACTTGTAAAAAATTATTGCTGTAAAATATACGAACAATGCTGAAGTCGGTAGACTAAAAGATAAGAGTGTCCTTGTATCTTCTACATGCTATGGTTACCTCAGTCTCATGCGCTTCCCCAGAGGGCTGCTGGGGGAAATTTGGTGCAACTTTCCAGGTTTTTTTCCAGGTACCACGTGCAAGTATAAACACACACACACACACACACACAGACACACACACACACACTTATGAATTGTGTACTGGATATTCCATAGACTGTTTTGCATCTTATTTTATCACTTAAAATATGTTTTGAGTATCTTTTCAGATATATATATGGCTCTTCCTTTTAAAAACTGGGCATGCTTTATTTTAACTATTATTTCATTCTATAAAATAATGTCTGTACTGCCCTGGCTGGTGTAGCTCAGTGGATTGAGCGTGAGCTGGGAACCAAAGGGTCCCGGTTCGATTCCCAGTCAGGGCACATGCCTAGGTTGCAGGCCAGGTCCCCGTGAGGGCCATGTGAGAAGCAACCATACATTGCTGTTTCTCTCCCTCTCTGTCTCCCTCCCTTCCCCTCTCTCTAAAAATAAATAAAAATAAAATCTTTAAAAAAAATAATAATGTCTGTGCTTTCATATTACTCTCCATTTTAGGAAGTCTCCTTCAGATACAGATAAACTAGAGGAAAACCTTGACCTGAGCCTCACTAGGTAAATGGCTGACTAGGGTTGACCCCTTCTGAGCATATCCAAAGGGGAAACTCATCCTATGGTTACAGAGGATGGGAGCCCCCGATTCAGCGTGAGTGTGTGTGTGTGAAATCTGGTTCTGACACGGACGAGAAAGTCAGCTCTCTGGACTTCAGGTTTCCCATTTGGAAAACAGGAGCTGGGGTGGGTTAGGCCAGATTGGTCTTGTGTCTATCCAAATCTTACATGCTTTCTTTCTGTTTTCTGAGCTAACAGTTACATTGTAACAGGGTGTAATTCTTCTGGGATTAGTTATAATTGTGTTCTAGTGACAGACATCCAACATTTTAAGTGTGAACACTCACATCTATTTTTACCCATAGTGAACATATGCTTTAGTCCTTAAAAACATGGCTTGGAATGGCCCTTTCATCACCGAGGTATGATCATGCTAACCGCCAGAGAGAGAAAGGGACAGCCTGCTCCTCTTGTAGCCACCTACGAAAGCTGCATGGGAAGACTTAACAACTTGAAAAAATTTTTTTAAATTTACTGATGAGAAAGAGAGAGAGAGATCTGTTGTTCCACCCATCCATGATTCATTTGTTTGCTTCTTGTATGTGCCTTGACCGGGGATTGAACCTAAGAACTTGGCACATTGGGTTGACACTCCAATCAACTGAGCTACCTGGCCGGGGCCTAACAACTTGTTACCACAACCCTCTAGAGATGATTCAAGTTAGATTCAACTACCATTTGAGGCCTGTAGTTAACTTTTGAATCTACACTGTATAGATAATGCTTATTAACAGGTGTTCTTTTATTACATTTACTGTTAGAACAATGGATTAAAAGATAATAAATAATAATTCTAGCAGCTAACATTCATGAGCACTCACTATGTGTCAGGCATTGTTCTAAGCACTTTAATAAAAGTTACTCACAACAACTCTGTAAAACAGCTTACAGATGGGAAGGCTGTGACTTAGAGAGGATAAATAATTTGTCCAAAAGCACAGATTTGCAACTTTTTGGTGCAGCTGGGAGGCAGACTCCTATTTAAGGGAAGACAGCAAGGAGCTAACTGAATAGTTCCATAGTCATAAAATAACCAAAATTTTAACCTGAAGTTGGTGACAGACCTGGCCATATACAGACAGTAAATGTTTGTGCTTCTTCCTTCTTATGATGATGCTGTGAGGTGTCTTGACTTAAAACTGGTCCCCTGTTTCTCAGGCTCACTCATGGGGCTGTCTTTTGTAATCTTTTGAAAATATATATAAACAAAGCAATTCCTTATATTCTTTTTGCAGCTACAGATCATTCATGCTGACTTTTGCAAAGCGCCTGCCCTGGTAGACAAGCCCTGGAATCTGCAAGGTTGATGATTAGTTGAAACAGTCTGGACTGCAGCCACAGGACATCTTGTAGCACAATCAAGCACTACTTCATCACGCCTGGTGACAGGGGTTTTCCCGCTACGTTTCCATCAGGAGCAAGGAGCCAGGGGACAGCTCAGCAGCTAATTAGACAAGGCAACATACAAGGCTAGTACATGCCAACTTCAATAGGCTGCAGTGGTGGGTCTGTCAAACAGATCTGTCTTGTCCTCTGTGCTTTATACCCATTACTGTACCTGGTTGAACATTAACACTTGGAAATCTGCTGATTTTCTCAAATATCCTGGCCCATGCAGAGAGGAAGCTGCAAAACAACTGTATGTCTTGAAGGTTGTTCCATGCTTCATTATCCTGAAAAGCATCAATCTTCAACTCATTGTTAAAGAAGCATCTGAAGATGTGGAAATGTTGAGAGGACGGGTGGAAATGCAGTGTATGGACTTTTTAGTGTCTCTACTACAATTTCCTTCCTTTCCTGTGATGTTTGTTTTGAAAAAGCCAAAGACTTAAAAAAAAAAAAAAAGAAAAGAAAAAGGTTTCCCTGTTGAGACGAAAGCCACGAAATCGCTAGTGTTTCCCTCCCTCTTGCTTCTGGGTCTCCTAACAACCTTACAAATAAGAAACCAAGGTTAAAAAAGGTCTTAGATGTCTGTATGTGCATTTAAGAAATCATCAAAAAAATAAAGGCAGACACCCCCAAGAAGTTTGTACACAAGTATCTGGAATTTAAAAACAATATCAAAAAATATTTCAACATGGAGCCAGCCGCAGCAACAGCAATGATGATGAAGCCAAGTATTTTATATCGGGTTGAGATGTGTTCTTGGCCACTTAAACAATTAACCCTACACAGTCTGCCGGTCTTAAAGATGTCAATTATGTGTGTGTGTTTTCATCAGAAAATCTCAAGTTGTTAGGCCCTGGCTATGGTAGAAGAAGCAGCAGATATGATATGGAAACTAGAAGGCGATTCAAGAGTAATCTCATTTCATCCTATCCCTTCACAGATGAGAAAATCGAATCCCTGAGTGGTGGACATGCTCATTACCACTCTTTCCTGCTTGGTGGGGTCCCGCTGCTTTTTCTACAACACCATGCTGTCATGCTACAGAAATTCCGAGATAGAACCTCTTTTCATAAGCCGAGATACTTTGGGGGCCAAATCCACCCCAGAATCTTGAGGGCTGGAAAGAATGACTGCAAAGAACCACTCCTGCCTTCCAGTTAGAGTGTGCTTATAGGAAATAGTGATTGTGTGCTATCATTTCCTGACTGTGAGTAATTTCAGGGAAAAAAGGTATATAGAAGTGTCATGAAGTGTTGTGTGCATTTGTACACTGCTCTTCTGCATAGCACCATGGACCCTGGTAATCACAGACCAAGGAGCAATGTGGTTAATAGGAAGCCCTGATTCTCTGCTAAGTGAATACAAATTAAAAAATAATAACAGTAGATGTTCCGTCTGGAGCTATGCAATAGGCCTTCCCATCATCTGAGAATAGAGACCAAAATTTATGAGTAGGATTGATAAAGGGTAGGATTCCTTTTGCTCAGTTTTAACTTGGTGAATAAATTCTTGGTGAATGAATACAGTCACTGGAGAGTATTATTAGAATAACGAATAGCTAACAACAGAAACCACATGGAGGGTGGAAACCGGAGACTTGGGTCCTAGCTCCGGTTTCCTGATTTTTGGTGTTTGACCTTTCTCAAACGTCTGATCTCTTTGGGCCCCGGTTTCTTCAAATGTAAACTGAGTGGATTAAAGTAAGCTATGTCTAAGGGTATTTCCCTGTCTAATGCCGAATGATGCTCTGGTTTAACAGTTCCAGTATTAAGGCTCTGAAATAGTCTTTGCTCTTCCAGTTTAATTGATGTGTTCTGTGTGTCTGGGACTCAGCTCAATGTGGGCCGGTTGGCACTGCCTGATCTCACGGCACAGATGTGACTCCTCACAGGGACAGAGTTTTCTTTAATTGAAAAGTGTTATTCTCAGAGGCAGGAGACTGTGTACAGGTAAGGGCTTACCAGTTGTCACAATTGCGAAAAAGGTCTCAAAATACATGTCCCATTAAGTGTTCATCTCATTCAGGAAGCATGGAGGTAAACAGGTGCTATCTTTGCTGATTCCCAAGTATTGCGCTGAGATGAGATTTTGCCAAAAGCCTGAGTTCGAAGTGGAGGTCTATGCACGGACGTTGAAGGCTGAGTGGGTGAGGTAGAGATTCATGGGAAATAAAAGCTAAGGAACCAATCTAACTCTGATCTCAGGACCCGAAGGCAGAAGTTGCACACAAGTTTTCTGTTTTATTAATTTGTTTTTTAGCCCACACAATGTAACTTGGAACAGCATTTCTTAAAACAAAAACAAAAACAACAATAACAACAAAAACAGAGTAAGTTGCCAACATGGGAAAGTACAGATTTCTGGCTTCTTTTGAAACGTCAGGCAGTTTGGCAAGCCCTGGGCCCTGAATTCCAGCGTGTCAGCAGTGGGCTGGAGGTACAGCGCCTACCGCTTTTAGACAGTATATCATGCTCCTGTTTTCCACGGTCTCACTGCCAGCACTGAGGCCTAGCGGCAGTTGCCATTTACCATTGCCTTGGAATGTTATTTTCATGTAGTAGCGTTAAGGTAGGAAAAAGAAAATCTATTTCTTATATCCATGCCACCATTAAAAGTGAGAAAATAAAGCTAGAGTGAGTAGGAAATATGTTTCTTATACCCGGTCTGCTTTACGTGTTGATATGATATGCCTTTCTCCTGCAAATAACAGTTTTGAAGCCCTGTCCTAAGTTAAGCTTTGTCCTTGATTTAATGGATAAAGGAAAAACAAACAAACAAACAAAAAAACCCCAGCTAAACTAGAGAAGCACAAAGTATAAAATATTAACCTAAATACTCTTTCTACCTCATTACACGTTCCAGTTGACTGTGATGCCTTAACCAATTTGAAACAATCTGGGCTAGAATTTTGTGGTCCTTCCCTATTATGTGGGTGGGTGTTGGGGAAGAAAGTGCAGGGAAGAGAGAGGGAAGACACTGATGTGGGAGCGGAGATTCTTCCTCTGGCCTCTTTTGCCTGGAAGCCAACCCACCAAGTATGCCAAAGAATGCCCTTGCGGTGAATTTGCCAGAGCAGCTACTGTCTACAAGTTAGCTTGCTCTAATTATTTGTGGTTCCCAGTTTAACCTGGAAGTCTCTCCAGAGGAATAGTTTGGGGTTTGAGGTTTGCTGTGTCAAATTCTGAGGGTATTGGGAAAACCTGGAAAGATTGCTGCAGTGACCTTTATTTGCTGCTTCTTTATTTGCTGGGTTAGATCCACAGTAGCTGGTCTGATTTTTCTCTGGAGGAAGGAATACCTTAATGGTAAACCTAATTAAATATCCAAGTCTTGAGCTATGTTTTTGTTCTTGCATGACCTCTTTACTCTCACCTTTTATGTTCCTCAATTCTTTAATTAATGAGGCTGTGAAAATTTCAAAGGAACTACACAAATGTGGCACCATTAAAATGCTAGTATAGACATGAAATTGGATTATGAAGTTGGGAATGAAGACAAGTCATAGTACTTACATTCTAAGTGCAATTCTTATCTATTTTATTTTCAGCTGCTCATTTATTTCCTCAAGAGAAAACAAAATCTGGAGACACCAGGGGTGAAATTGTTAAATGACTGTAGAAATTGGCTTACATGGAAACAGTTTTTGTGTGCACGCATACTGGTAAGAACTTGATGGAGTATTTAGGTAGGAAAAAGTCAAGCTCAAGACTCAGATAAACATGCCGACATTTCAGCGTTCGGCCAGTGCTTAGCCCTCTTCGGTTAGGAAACAACATGAGAACCGTCTTTGTTTTCGTATTCCAGTTCATTACTGGTGGGACCTCAGCCAACAAGAAAATGCTGTCGGAACAGCTTCAGAGTTCAGACAAAAAAATCACGTCAGTTCTTATTTTAGACGAACTGGTTCAGCCATTTCTCCTTCAGAGAAGTGGGGTGGGTTTCCCCCGGTGAGTGTAATTGAAAGAACTTGCTTCCACTTGAAAGATGTGGTAAACATCTGGCAAAGTGAGGAGGGTTTGGAACTATGTAGAAATCTTGGAAGAGACCAGGAGCCAGAGGCATAACTAACTAGATTCAGGGCCAGGGTCACTAGTTTCATGTCTGACTCCTCTATTCATTTGACTTTGACCTTAGATGTGACTTGGTTATGTGTTTCCCCGCTGCTGAATTGGAGTGTTGAGGTGATGAGTCACATTTACCACTGGGACAATTCATTGTAAATAACTAAAAAGCACTTTGCAAGCACAGGCTTCTACAGGGACCCCATTATGCTAAAAAAGCTGGAAAAATTTTGGAAGTGTACAAATTTCAAGGCAGTAGCAATAAACTATAGATTTTTCTACATAGGGAAACATGTTCTTCCATAATTCCAGGCTAAATGCAAGCTTTTATTATTAAAGGCATTCCATGGTAGCATAAGGAGTGCAGAAGCACTGGGTAAGATCAAAAATATTGTAAGACATTTTCATTTATTGATTCATTCACTCAACATATATTTATTGAGTTCTTTCTATGATCTATGCACTGGATTGAAAACAGTAATTACAGATTTTATTTATTTATTTTTAGAGAGGGGAAGGGAGGAAGAAAGAGGAGAGAAACATCAATTGGTTTCCTCTCATACACCCCCAACCGGGGACCTGGCCCACAACCCAGGCATGTGCCCTGAATGAGAATCAAACCTGCAACCTTTCAGTTTGTGGGAGGATGCCCAGCCCACTGAGCCACACCAGTCAGGGTGGAAATAGTGATCAAATACATATATTCCTTGCCCTTATGAAGGAATATGCTCACTGTTTAGTTGAGGAGTCAGGAAAGAAAATGGTATTCTAGCGATATGGGCAAGTAACCTCTTGTGTGTCAATTTCTGTGTTTGAAAATTAAGGATCATACTCACTCCCAGAGTTCATTCTAGGATTAAAAGAGGATTTCATATAAAGTACTTAGCACAGTGCCTCAGAACAGTGAGGTATTTGTGGTATTAAACTGTATCTTTCTTGCCAGTATATATTTTTAAAGAAATTCTAGACCGTTTTATAATTAATCATTGGAGGAATCATCATTAATTGTTGGAAGACTTCCATAGATAGAGGTAGGTTTGTAAAAGAAGAAGAAGAATTAGACATTTCAGTAGCCTCACACATATTAAACAACGAGAGCCTCACACACAGTGCCCAGGGGGGCATCATGGTAGGCTTGAAAACAGAAACAGAAGAAAGGAGAGCTGGGTTCTAGTCTTGGCTGTGCTACAGTTACTTAGTGAACTCTTGGAAACCTCACAGTTTGATGTGCTTCAGTTTCTTCATCTATGAAATGGACTGGTGGTTATACTTATATTTGCAGCCTACTCTAACTTTAAATTGAATGATTCTTTGTAATAAATATTTTTAATATTAGTACTCAACAAAATACAGTGTTAGTGCTAATTTATTTTATTTATTTTTTTATAGCTATCTTGGCTGTAAGTCCCTACCATTCAGGACTTTGAATATTTCTTGTCAGTCCCTTCTAGCCTGCAAAGTTTCTTTTGAGAAATCAGCAGATAGTCTTATAGGAACTCCCCTTCAGGTAAATAACTGTTTTTCTTTTTATGCTAATAAGATTCTCTCTTTATCTTTAGCCTTTGGCATTTTATTATGATGTGTCTTGGAGTGGGCCTCTTTGCATTCATCTTGTTTGGGACTCTCTGTGCTTCTTGGACCTGTATGTCTACTTCCTTCACCAAATTAGGGAAGTTTTCTTTCATTATTTTTTCAAGTAGATTTCCAATTTCTTGTTCTTTCTCTTCTCCTTCTGGCAGCCCCATGATGTTGGTATTGGAACACTTGAAATTGTCCCAGAGGCTGCTTACACTATTCTCATTTTTTTTTTTTGGATTATTTTTTTCTTCTTGTTCTGATTGGATATTTTTGCTTCCTTATGCTCCAAATCATTGATTTAATTCTCAGCTTCTTCCACTCTACTGTTGTTTCCCTGTAAATTGTTCTTTATTTCAATTAGTGTATCCTTCATTTCTGACTGGATCTGTTTTATGTTTTTGAGGTCCTCACTAAGTTCCTTGAGCCTCCTTATAACTAATGTTTTGAACTCTGCATCTGATGGATTGCTTGTCTCCATTTTGTTTATCTCTTTTTCTGGAGTTCTGATCTGTTCTTTCATTTGGGCCATGTTTCTTTGTCTCCTCATTTTGGCAGCTTCTCTGTGTTTGTTTCTATGTAGTAGTTAGAGTTTCTCTGACTCCCTGTCTTGGTAGTGTGGCCTAATGTAGTAGGTGTCCTGAAGGGTCCAGTGGCACAGCCTCCCCTATCACCCATGCTGGGTACTTGATGTGTGCCCTCCATGTGGGCTGAGCACACCCTCCTTCTATAGTTGAGTCTTGATTGCTGTTGGCAGGTCAATGGGAGAGATTTACCCAGGCCAGTCAGTTGCAAGGACTGATTGTGACCACTGACCATCAACCTCCACCGTCCATGGAGGATCAACTGTGCAGAAGCAGGATGGTGGTGCTCCTTAGTGGTCTATAGCTGTTCACTGGGTGCACAGGTTCTGGGGTTTCCTGGTTTGTCCAAGCCAAGGTCAGTCTTCATCTGTGTTCTGCCCAGGGCCAGTCTTCATGAGCTATAAAGCAATATGAGATGATTGCTACTTGTGTTGGGCTTAGAGATTCCCAGGCAAAGCCAAGTTGTGAATCCAGGTGGCCTGCAGCTTGTGCCTGGACTGGGTCTGCTTAGTAGGAGGTAGAGGGACTGGGACCTTTTGGAGGCTGACTGTTGCTTGTTTGAGAGGATTTAGGAAGTTGTGAAGCATGATCCAAGACCAGCCATTCATATGGAAAAGTCACTTTAACAACTTGGGTGTGCTGGTAAATTGGGTGGGAGAGAGTCTCAGGGGATCCCAGGGTGGGGCAAACAGTGTGAGCCAGGTTGATGGAGTCTCAGATATGGCACCTGCCTTCCAGCTCTGTGGTTCTGTGGGGGGAGGGCTCAGAAGAGGGACAATGGCTTCTGCCTACCTTATGTCTGGGAGAAAACTGTCCCTCAGGTCTCGCCTTGATGGCAGACATTTCCATTCCTCCCTGTATGCCACTGGTGCCTTTCAAGCTGCTACCCCAGTGCTGGAGCTCAGAGGGAGTGAATCTGAGTAAGTCCGTGTGTAGGTTCTTCAAGGGGAACTGGGACTCCAGAAGTTTCTTCCATTTACTCAATCCCTGCCAGTTTTTATATCCAGAAGTTATGGGGACTTAACTTCCTGACACTGGAACCCCGGGCTGGGGAGTCTGTTGTGGGGCTAGGACTCCTCATCCCAATATATCCCTCCCAAATTTTTATCCACCACATATGGATGTGGGACCAGCCTGTTCTGTATCTTTGCCCTTCCAACCAGTCTGGATGGATGTGGTTTCTTTAATTCCGTAGTTGTCAGACTTTCATTCAACTTGATTTCTGATGGTTCTGAATGATGGTTGTTCTATATTTTAGTTGTAATTTTGATGTGATAGTGCAAGGAGGTAAGCTGTGTTTACCTATGATACCTTCTTGACTAGAAGTCACTAATATCTTTTAGGTGGGGACTAAGACATGGACCTATGCTAATAAACATAATTTGTATATATAGGAGAGAACAGTAGTATAAATTAGGTAAAATATTCTAGATCAGACTTATTCCTTGATTAAAAGTTTACTATATTTCTATATGTGTTGCAGATTACCATGGATAGTGTTACTTATGAAAATTAGTAAGCAAATCAGACCACTGATTAAGAATATGTCCAAGGATAGTGATGAAGTATGCACAGAATCCTTTAGCAGCTGAAAACCAACCTTTTAAAAAAAGACACGGCCCCATGTACTCCTTAGATAAGAAAGACCAGTGGTTCTCACAGTGCAGTTCCTAGACCAGCAGCATCAGCATCACCTGGGAACTTATTAGAAAATGAAAATTATCAGGTTATACCCTGGACCTATTAAATGGGAAACTCTGAGTGTGGGGCCCAGTAATCTGCATAAAAATTCCTCCAAGTGATTCTGATGCATGCTCAAATTTGAGACCCACTGAGTAATCTTTCTTTCCAGGTAAGTGGTAAAATCTGAGTAAAGAGTAGTAAGAGAAAAGTAAGTTAGGGATTAATTCATTCATGTATTTATTAAGCACCTACTATGTGTAAAGTACTCTGATTCTGTAGAGAGATATTAGTATATACTCTGAAATAAAATGAGACAATGTCATGGTTGATACACAGTAACCTGGTGGGAAAAAAAGGTTGTCAAAGTTAAAATCGGAAAGATATCGCCCCTCTTCTTCCTCCAATCAGTGATGAAACCCTGGACACAGCATCTCCAGTCTCTGGATCACAGTTTCTGCTGCTGACCCAGACTCAAGAATTCTTATCCAGGAATTGGAAGGTGGTGGGCATTTCAGAATTACCCAGAATGTTTTGTTCAAAACAAGAAAGCTTCCACCTCAGCTTGTCTTTTTGAAAAATTTAATCTTTATTGTATTTTTTCCATGACCATTTAGTCCCCTTATACTTCCTTTCCCCAGCAATCACCACACTGTTGTCCATGTCCATGAGTCCTTTTAAGTTTTTGCTCAATCCCTTTACCCCTGAACCCCGCCCCCACTAGCTGTCATCTGCTCTCCATCTATGAGTCTGTCTCTGTTTTGCTTGTTAGTTCAGTTTGTTCATTAGATTCCACATATGAGTGAAATCGTATGGTATTTGTCTTTCTCTGACTGGCTCATTTCACTTAGCATAATGTTCTCCAGGTCTGTCCATACTGTTGCAAATGGTAATATTTTGTTCTTTTCTAGGGCCAAGTAGAATTCCATTGTGTAAATGGCCCATAGTTGTTTTATTCACCTTGTCTGAGAAAGTCTTATATCCTTCCCATGAGTTGGGTAAGGAAAACCAAAGACAACTGCACTTGATGCCTTTAACCAGGATCAAGTATGACCTAGGAAAGCGAACTGGGTGGAAAATTGTGGGTGAAGAGTTTTAAAAGTTAAGTGGAGTGATCTGAGGAATGAGGCCATTTGTAGACTGAGCACAAACCTCATAGATTTCAAAAACGGGGAAGCAGCCTCTCAGGAACTTTGGCTTGATGATTAATATGAATGAGATCTGAATACACATACTACCTTTCTTGCAAGGATCTCATCTCCATTGTCTCTGTTGCTCTCTTGGCCTCTCCGTGAGATAGGCGTGGGTGGGTGTTATTTCCCCATCTCCTTCTTAAACAAGAGCACCGGGAAAACCAGTGCCTTTGATCGCAGCAAGCTCAATGAGTCAACAAACATTTAAGAATCTGACATTGTTTTCTGGCATCCTTTTTTTGAGGTATGTGTAGGGATGTCCCTCCATTTGGTCCCAGAAAACCCAGTGAATTAAGGGAAAATTAAGCTTCAATAGCTTGTCTGGTATCACTGCAAGAGGCTGTATGGGCACGGGCTCACACACTTTTTCTCCGAAGCCCTGTTTACCACCATGACTCATTTTGCTTTTCAAGGCAGCTCAGCCTGCAGCCTGCTAGTGACGGGTTGTGAGGTTGGCGTGTGGTAAGGCAAGCCCTCCGTTGACCAGGAAAATTGGTTAAGTCAACTTATTAACTGACATTCAATCAGAAAAACAGTTTCAACCCTGCTGTTTATGTAAGTAAATAAGAAACTCTGAGAACAATGAAGAGTGCAAATGATTTCAGAACAAGGGGTAGGAGAGCTTTGCTCTAGCCCTGCCTCTGTCCTCCAGTGACGCTATGATGCTTGAATGCATCACTTGGATTCTTTTGTAAAGTGAGAGGGTCGTTCCAAACGGTCTTCATGGCTCCTCTGAGTGTACTTTTGAGGTCCCGAACACTCTCTGTGATGTCCAGGGACATTGCCATCCCCATGTTAGTTCATGTCCAGGCCAGCAGTGATAGATGGAGAAATTGAAATAGAATGGGTTGATGTGCTCTGGAAATAACAGAGAAGCTTAGTGTTGCCTTTTGGGGAAAAATTGGTACCAGCTTGTTTTAATATATTTTCAGTTCTTAATATATATCTGTATATTGGGCTTAGGTTCACTTTGGTATATTTGCAAATAAATACATATTTAATATATTTGTAAGACTAGTTATATTGGAGTAGGAAGACAACAGGTGGTTTTAATTTTACTCTTTATTGTATATTTGCTATAACTACAGGATGAACATAAATTGCTTATATAAGAAAAATGGTTATAAAAAATGAGCACTGTGAAAATGGAATCACAGAAATGTGATTTAAAAATTGAAAAAGTTCATAGGTCTAGTCCAGGGGTGTCCAACCTGTGGCCCACGGAATGCATATGTCCCAGGGTGGCTGTGAATGTGTCCCAACACAAAATCGTAAATTTATTTAAAACATTATGAGATTTTGTTGTGACTATGTGTCATAATGCAGGCAATGTGTGGCCTAAAACAACTCTTCTTTGTCCAGTGTGGCTCTGAGATGCCAAAAGGTTGGACACCTGGTCTAGTCCACTCATTTTCTGATTGCAAAAGCAAGGACCAGAGGGATAAGTGACTTGCCCAAATTCTCTGACACTTTGTAAGTGCAGTCTTGGGGCTACCAACAAAGTTTCTAGCTTCTTAGCCCAGCATTTCGTTTATGATAGTATAATTTCATTGTGTTTTTCTACTTTCTTCTCAAAAAAGAGACAAACAACACGTATAATAGGGCATCTTTGTTACTCAGATTTTGTGAATCAAGCCCTGGTAAGTTCCATGGTTTAGCAGCAGTGATGCTCTGCCCTCTGGGGATGAGCGATTGAAATAGAGGCTTCCCCACAGACCGTGACCGCAGCTTATCTGCCGGGCAGTACCGTGAGGGTGGCTGCCGCACGGTGTGTCTCTGCTCTGCCGTGCGCATTGTAGGGGTTTGTAACGTAAAGTACCTTCATAATCATAATAGAGATAGTTAGTGATAGGTTTAGGAGACTCAGGAGGGCAGAGGAGCAAGGAGAAAAGATACATGGGAACCAAGGTGGAGGAAAGAGTAACGCTTCAGGTTTGGTGCTCCAGTGGTGTTAGCGCACAGAATGGTCATTTATCGTTAGTAGTGCCTGTGTGTGAAAACTCAACATCCTCTTTATATTGGCCTCATTAATTGTCCCATCCTTGATTCTGGTGGTTTCAGAATAAAGAGAGACTATTTTTGTCACTTTGGAGTTAACTGATTTATATAAACAATCTAATGGTGTTATTACCCCAGACAAGACTTTCTTCTAGATAATGAACGGCAAGTAAATGCTCTACAGAATGATGCATGTTTGCAAGTGGATATGATGGCGACTGTCTGTACATGGAAACCAAGCTAACCAAATATGTGTGGCTTATATGGTGAGCAAGGTTCACAATAAACCTACTTTTGTTTGTTTTAAACCTAAAAAACAGCCCTGGCTGGTGTAGCTCAGTGGATTGAGTGCAGGCTGGGAACCAGAGGGTCCCGGTTCGATTCCCTGTCGGGGCACATGCCTGGGTTGCGGGCCAGATCCCCAGTGGGGGTCATGTGAGAGGCAGCCATACATTGCTGTTTCTCTCCCTCTCTGTCTCCCTCCCTTCCCCTCTCTCTGAAATAAATAAATAAAATCTTAAAAAAAACCCAAAAACCTACTTTTTCCTAATCTTCATATGTAATTTCTACAAATATATATTTCTTATGCTTTACATCTGCATGGAAAAATTGCCTCCTACACAAGCCCCACCTTCCAGCCAGGTCCAAACCTCTCACCACCAATGTTATCATTACACTTGGGATTCCAGCTGCCTTTGGTTATGAGGATTTCATGCAAATATGAACCAAAGGGAGCAAAACATAAAAACATTGCCATTTTTCCCTTCCCAATTTCCCCAAGTTAAATAACAGTTTATTCTGCAGGCTTTCAAATTACTCCCACAAAATTGGCAATCCAATACAATCGACACATTCATGCTAATCCACTCAGAAGTAAATACACTGTGGTAAAAACTGTGACATTTGCAAAGACCGTAGCTCCCCAATGACTGAAGCATTAACTGGAGAGATAATGAGGGAGGGCCAAATGTGATTCAGTGCGGAGGGAAGCGGCCTCACCATTCTGTATCTTATCCTCAAGTGGAAACTTTCTACACATTTGAGAACTTAAAAGAGAAGGGTGGCTCACTTTGACTGTTGCTTTAAATAAAAATGTTGCACCATATTTTCTCCATTTCCACCTGTGAACTACTAAAATGTCCCTAAGAGTTGCTGGCTTCAGGATTTTTCTGGACTTAGCTAATACTAGGATATGCTCAAGCCTTTACAGGAATATTTGTGCAATGAAACCACAATCCATTGGGTTTGGTATTTGTTGGGTGTTCATGGAAAGAAAAGGGAATTCAGTCTGTTTAGCTTTTCTTGAGTCCTGGAATGGGAGTCAGCAAACTTGGAAGTTAGTTTCAGATTTATCCTGTATCTAATAATGGCACTAGGAAGAACCAATTCAGCACTGTAAAAATACTGGAGTTTTTATATGCATTTCCGCCTTACATTGATCCTGTGAAGCCGTGAGGGCACTGGTTAGTCATTCCCATTTTAGAGATGAGGAGCCAAGGCTCGCAAACATTGTTAGTTGCATGTTATCTCATAGCAGCCACTCTCCTCCTGTAGCAAACAAGCGCAGGCAGAGGTCCAGAGAAGGTAGGTGCTTCGCCTGGCATCACACAGCAAGTTTGATGCTGGAAAGAGCATAATTAGTCTGGAATTTCCAGCCCATTACTCAGGTCACTGGACCATGCTGTCTCATTGTGTCCAGCCTGGCCTGGGAGGTGAGCCACCTCACATTTTGTCCCCTAGGCCAGGAAACTGTTTCCGTGCCCCAAATGGGTCAAAGTGAGCACAGTGACCATAGACAGGTAGTTGAGAGAGGAAATAAAATGCTAATGATGTTCTTCACAGTTCCAAAAGCATCTCTCGTCCCTATAAATGGACGGCTTGGTTAGACTACTCTGTAGTTGTAATAAATAAAGACTTGCCACCACTTTAATCTCTGATCCCAGTCCACCCACAGGCTTCAGGCTAATGCCTGACTGAGCAGATAGCCTCACAGATTTCAGTCTGTGTCCGATCAGAAGGAGAAGAACATTCCGGAGGCGTGGGCCCTGTTGGAGGAGGCTTAGTCTGCACTTACATTGCTCCTAGATTACATGTAGGCAACATGGAGTTAGGGCTTTGCCTAGAGAGCATTGGACATTCAAACACCATAGTGATGAGACAAGAGGAACATTTTTCTCTCTCTCAGCGGAGACTTAAGTATAACCAAATGAATTTTATCGAGCACATACTATGTGCCCACCAAATCCAAATATCTAACAAGTGCTAATAATTAGTGGTACAAAGCTTTATGTTTGAACTTTCTTCTCCCCATATACAAAAATTATTTAAAAACTTAAATCAGTGGGAAAAGAAATCTTTTTTTGAAGATAGGGAGAGAAGAGAAAGAAAGAATTGTAGAAAATAGCTATCGATGTTATACTTGTTAAAAGCACCACGCTTAAATTTGAACTCACTTTGTTTAGGAATGAGAGGTATATTTTGAGCAGTTTAATTTGTTTATAAATGGTCATGTTTATAAACATAAATACAAGAACCAAAAGTAAGAAAATCTAGAAAGATGTGTGACAGAGAGCTTTTCCCAGAAAAGTTTTTAGAAATAAACATATTTTTCTGATTTTTTATTTCATAAAATGAGTTTTATTTTATTTTATTTTAATTTTTAAATTATTTTATTGTTGTTCAATTACAGTTGTCTGCATACCTCCCCCCCACCCCATCCAAACCCACCTCCCTCCCTTGCTCCCACCCTCCCCCTTGGTTTTGTCTATGTGTCCTTTATAGTAGTTCCTGAAAACCCTTCTCCCCACAGTCCCCTCCTCCCTCTTTTTCTGAGTTTTTAAATTTTACTCCAAAAACTTAATTTATAAATGCATATTTTATAGTTCATAATTAACTATAACAAAGATTGTTGTGAGTAAAAATATAGTTGTTAGGAAAAACAAACAAAAAACAACAAAAACACATGCACACACACAAAACAAACATATTCCATGAAGGTTTCACCAAATCCATGAAATTAAAGCTATCTCATGTTATTCTTTTATTTTTGGTATTTATATTTAGTTTTCCTTTACTTAAGTATTATTTACCTATGACTTAGTAACTTCTATGATGTCTTCCCCAATAGATTAGTTTTTATTTGACCGTAAGTATTTATTGTCGTTAGATGCCGTCAGGGGGACCTGAGTTGATTTTAAACCTCCCATCTCCCCTGCAGAGAGGAGCTCACACTTTCCCATCTTCAGCACACTCACACCTGTGGTGCACAGACACGCCCCAGTCGTCCTCAGGGGTCCCTCTGGGGCTGTGGGAGGAAGTGGAGGAGGAGGGAGGAGGAATTGGAACTCCACACTAGCATAAGTTTAAATGTTTGGTTTCTGCTGCTCATTAATGAACGACATCTAATATTTGACTTGTCTGTTGGGTAGCTATAGGAAGTAGGAGATAATGAAAGATAAAATAATTTAAATATAAAAGATAAAAATAGGAAAACCACAGCTGTCACAGTTGACTGAGTTAAAAACTTTGAATCATGTGTGCGTGTGTTCTATCCCTCTCTGAGTCTGATCACTTTTCATTCAGTATAAAGGAAGCTATTCTACTATTTATTATGTCGGGTCCAAGGCTTTATGCTGGGGAGTCAGAAATGAACGACACAATCCTTGCAGTATCTGAGCCGAGCATTTCTCACACGTTGTCTCATTTAATTTTTTTTTCAATAATGCTTTAAGGTATATGTCTATACCCCTGTTTCAGAGAAGTAGGAATGGTTTTAGGAGTTCAAGCAAGGTGCTCCAAGCTACATAGTGAGTGAATGAAGAGTTTGGAATGGCTTGATAACCCCCAAGTCCTTGCTCCCTCACGCTGGCTGTGTTTGGTTATAGCCTCATGAAGCATCTGAGGCAAGATAGGAAGATTTTGTTCAATAGAAGAGGGGGAGCTCCAGAGAAGAGTGGTGGGGTACAAGAAGAAGAGAATGTTTGAATAGGAGAGGAAAGGAGACCAGGCTTTCTGAAGGGCAAAGGCGAAGACAGGACGTAACACGGTGAGTGGTGTGTGAGCGTCCGGGGAGAGGGTTAGTCACGCAGGCAGTGTGGGTAAGAGGGTCAGCTGGGGACAGAGCTTGAGAGCCAGGCCAAAGACTGAATCAAAGCTAAGGTTTGAATATGAGATTAAAATCTTTACCTATTGGAGGATGCTGGAGATTGGATTTTGGAGAGCAAAGTCGATTCCCAATACAATATTTCTAAGTGATGAGAAAGAGGGTTGTTCACCGACTATTTCAAAGTCCATCTGTGACTTGATGGATGATCATCCATTCCTCAGTTTCTCTGCTGGTTCAAGGTGGTTGCTTATTTGGGTCTTAATGTGACTTACACATGCCTGAGAACTCCCCTTGGGAAGGAATTTGAAGACCTCATATACAAGACCTGGCGTTGGTTGAGTCTAGTAAAAGGAACCAAAAGTAAAGTCATTTAACAGACATTTGCTGAGCACCTGCAAGGTGCAAAACGTTGTCCTAGGTGTGTGTGAGAATAAGACATAATGTTGAAGAAAATGTATAGTAATGTAGAAAATCTTGATACCTGATGTCGTAGCCAGTAAGAAGCTTTCTGTGGATATAAATTAATATGGAAAGACGTCCATGAGACCAACGAGAACCCACGAATATCGGAGTGCTGTGTGTGCAGAAGGGGGCACTGGTCGGGGGCATCTGCTTAAGTTAGGGCCAATGGAAAGATGTGCATGAAGCGCTCGTGAATTTGAGGTTTTCTGTTTTACAGGGGGGAAAAAGACTGGTGAGGGTGATCATGATGAGGAAGATGATGGTATTAATGGTGCCTGAGAGAGACTGAGAAAGAACCAGTAACTGCTCTTTTCATTGGAGCATGAAAGCTCTGAAAACTCATGATATCTGAAGGGCATTAAGCCGGCAGCAAACCAATATTTCATTTACTACAAATCTTTTTCATGTTAATAAACTTTGGCTAGTAGGAATCCTTGGGGCAGGGAGTGCATATCCTGAAAAGAAATATTGAAAAATTAGAGGAACATTCTTATTGCTAATGACTTGGTCAACAGAGAGCAGGTAATCGACCTCATTTCTGTTTGTTATTAGGCATAACATGTTTTATTCCTTAGTGTAGAAAACACGAGCTTTTGATATTACTGCTTAGTATAATTGACTCTTCTGAGCCCTGTTTGAACTTAGTGATTCATCATTTTTCAAATTAGTAGGGACACGGTTAGGGTAATCTGAGGCTGTAATCAGTAAAATATTCCGAATCCCTTCCACAATAATGGATTAGGCTGTCATTTGCAGTGTCTCTTGTTTCTGCTATCGTCTGAGCTTGGGCTGTCAATTTAAGCTTATTAGTTTAATTTTTAAGACGTTTCTCCTTGCTTCTGACAGCCACAGGAAGCACGTCCCCTTGATGCGTACTGCCTTATTTGTTGAATTTGGCAGAAGTAACCCCCCTTGTAAAAGACAAGATACTTAAGTGTCAAGCGCTTACAGGGTCATCCATCTTGTTTGGCCCTTCCACCCACTGGGGCAGGACCACATGCACCCACTGATCAGGCCCTGTCTCTGCTTTCTCTTTGTCATTATGCTGTTGTCAATTCTGCCGTTTATTCAGTGATTAATCATCATTTGGACGGTTCTGCTGGGAGCCAACAGAAAGGGGAGTATTCCTGCAGGTGGTTTCTCTCTGATTAGCCAAAGTGATAATAACTTGCTGCTGGGGCTTTGTCGCAAGGAGGGGAAGGTGGTGAATTCTTTTTCTTTTGCAGAAATGCAATTGAATTTTATAAACCTGGGAAATAAAGTTAATTGTTACAGAGAACATTAGAATGGGTCTTTTAAAAGTGTTCCCTGGAGAAACTGTTCTCCTTACGGCACATTTAGAATCACAACCTGCTCACACCCTTAATTTTTTTTTTTTTTACTTTACTGCATGAAGATGCACGTTCTTGCCAATTTAAGTGCCTAAAAATAACTCCATGGAAGCTGAGGTATCTGATAGTTTATCAGCAGTCACTCTCACAGAAGTAATATATTTAATATTTTTACCTTTGACGGCCATGAAGATGGATGACATTGGTATTTAACTTGGTGCAGTATTATTCTTTTATACTATTTATTTAGAAAATAATATCTCTGACAATGAAGGTATCAGCTATATGGTTTAAAGATGACTGCTTCCACTTAAAAAAAGAAGGGTTGAGAAAGATGGACACCCTGGAAGATTGTCCAAGGAGTCTCAGGCTCTCCAGAAAGGGAGTGCCTTGTTTGTGGTGGTGAAGTCCGGAAGAGAAGTGAGTCTGCGTCTTGGGGTGGTGGAAGGAAGTGAGAGAACTAGGGAGGTCGGGGAGGAGCAAGGGAATGTCAGCCTGCTTCCAGCCAGACCAGTCTCTCCACCAATTGTTACGCATGCGATTGCTCAGTGAGCAGGCCGTGCTTCCAGAACAAAAAAGTAAGCCCTGTGGAAAGTGAGAAAGAGTATGAGTGTGAGTGTGCATGCACATTTTTTCACTTCTTAGTTGATTAATGTGAAAGTGTGAGGGGGCTCAGAGTGAATTACTCATTTCAGTCTTTCCCCTTTGGGGAATTTCAGAGGTCCTGGATACCGTGTTGTGGATTTATTTATCAGGTCCACTCTCTCCTAAAGTGAAGTTTCTCTCAGTTGGCATGTGGTTAAAAGAGATAAACATGTCAAGATTCCAGAACCAAATAATGGTGACTAGCATATACTTTAAGTAGGAAATTACTCCTTCTGCCTACCTTCCCTCTTTTTCGCCTCACTTTGCAGGTGACTCAAGTTTTTCCTCGGAACTTTGCTCCCTGGTCTGAGGCTGGGTGTGGCGATTGAAGCCCAGGAGCAATCTCCGAGGGATCCTCGTGTAGGTGGCCACTTGAAGCATCCTGCTGGTGGTCGTGGTTGGCGTGTGTGCGTCAGTGCGTGTAAAATGGGAAAGGGGTCCCTCCCGCGGGACAGCTGCCTCTTAGGGAGGGAGGTTGGGCTGGTAATGGGGATATTTGCAATTCACAGCCTCAGCCAGTCACTCCTTGACAGGCAAGTTTCCCCAGCACTGGGAGCAGCAGCTCCCTGCCAGGGAGATGGGCAAGAGTGACAGCTGAGCTGCCAATCTGGGAGGTGGCTGGGAGTCCTGTGGTGGAGGAGGGCTCTTGCAGAAGACCGGTTGAGAGTAAGGAAGTCAGGGGGATGTGTGAGCTTTAGGAGTAAGTTTGGGGAGCAGCCCCAGAGCCCTCTCCTGGGAAAAAAAGCAAAGCACTGAACACAAGCCTCAGTATTCCCTCCAGACCTTTTAGCCCCACCCCCACCACCAATCTATCTAGCACTGCTCTTAGAGCCTTTCTCCATCCTTGGGTGTAAGAGGCTGAAGAGAGCTTGAGTGTAATCTATCCCAGGTGGAGACGGATTTTGAGTGGCCATCCTGACCTAGAGCCTTGCTACCCAAATTGCAGTCCTGAACCAGCAGAGTTAGCACCACTTGGCAACTTGTTAGAAATTCAAATTTTGGGGCCCTACCAGACCTACTGAAGCAGAAATTCTGTGGACTTGACACCCACTATCTAGTTTAATAAGCTCTACAGGTGTTTCTGACTATGCTAGAGTTTGAGAATCACTGCTCTAGAGTGACCAAGCTATGACCCAGGGGTACTTGGAGCATTTGTCAATGAGTTGAGACAAAAGCGCACACCAAGGAGAACAGGGTCTTGTGATCCCTCTTATCGCTCCTCCTGGGACTTTCTGTAGCTATAACTAAAGCCATCCCACCCATAGGTACCAAGCTGCCAAATGCAAGAGAGTGAAACAGCATTTACCATTTAACTAGCCAGAGTATTTCAACTTTGGCATGAAAACTGTTGAAAAACTTGAGCCGATGTGGTTTCCCCTTCTTTTTTCTAGTACTCAGGTCACGCTTCCCAATTATTCTCCTAGAGTTGAATCATCGCCCTTTGGTGAACGATTCTCCAAGTTCTGGGTGAGGGAAAAGGGGGGATCTGAATTTATTAAGATCTGGTGAGTACATTGTAATAATAGAGAGCACTGGATATCAGAAACATCCCAGTGGTTAGCAAACTCCGTCTCTAACCCAGCCTCCTGCCTCAGAGATGGGCATTTGATGGAAGAAAATAATACCTTCAGAAAGTGAGGAATGTGTCCAAAGTCATGGGCGGTATATAGAAGTTGCTCCTTAGTGGATTCTCATTGTATTGAAACCTGATTGACTTCACCTCCAGAGCCTGTTTGTTACTCTTCATTCATACATTTATCTCAACCTTCTTGAACCTAATTTTAATTTTGGTTTATGTAGGCTCTTGCAGTGACAAGTTCCAGATGAGGTCATGAATGTACTACCCACAGTGTAAAGGAGTGTGTCCCTTTATTTATCCTAAACCGACCTCTTCCAAGTTTCAAGGGCGCTTATCTGAAATCTTAACTCTCAGGTTTGGGTGTTGATGCTTCCGACTCTGTCTGAGGCAGTCTCTGTGATTGTGCAAAGATGAGTCAGTAGTACTGATGGCACTGCTACAGCACACCAGGTGCGAAACTCTCCAAGGAGAGGAATGCCGTCTGACTCCACGCCAGGGTCCAGCTCACCTGTGCTAGAGCTGTGCCCGTCTCCGCAGTGTGGGGTAGGAATGCACAAAGACCCCGCCAATTCCTCCTGGATCGCGTCTAATATTCTACCTGCAATATTCTTTGGGTAAACTCATTTTCTTTAGTATTTTCTCCTGCTAGATTTAACTTCCATGAGGGCAAGGAGCGAGCCTCAATCATTTTTTCTTTTTTTGTTAGCCCCCAGTACCTGTCATAGGGCCTGAAATAATCAGCTTGCCATAGCTCTGTGTGTATGTATGTGTACATGTTCCTAGATGGGGTAACAAGTTACTTATTTACATCTTAGTGTGAATGAGATATGAGGGGGCGTTGGGCTTTATATATAGAGACAAATGACTGAGTCATGCTCTTTGCCTTTATGAAAGTTAAATCTAGCAGAACATGCTTATAAAGGAATTTTTTACCCAGAGAAATGTGTTCCCAGTTGTAGAAGTTTAGGCATTTTTGATCTGGTCAATTGATCTGGCCAGAGGAGAGTCACCTTCTTCTCACTCCTCTGTGAGGTTTCCAGGAGGGATCTCATCTTAGGGAAGAAGTTTTAACTATTCATGGAAAGCCAGGAAGAGAAGGACGGCATGAGTGTTCCGGTGACTGAGAACAGAAGACTAGGATACACTGAAATAATAGCTAACATCTATTGAGCTTTTATACGTACCAGGAATTCTTGAATGCACTAAACAGTTATTAATTCACTTGGTTCTCGTAATAAACCTATGAAGTAAGCACTCTTAGTATCCCCATTTCACTGAAGAGAAAACCAAGGTCAGAAAGATTAAGTAACTTGCCAAAGGAGACTTGGCTAGTAAGTGGAAGAGCTAGAATTAAAATCCAGACAGTCTGAGTTCAAACCCCGGCTCTGCAACTATATGCTCTACTCACTCTCCCTGAAGAGGAAAAGGGGTACTGAATATTAAGATTTTTGACAAGGACGAGCCCAATATTACATGGGGCAGTGCTCCAGAGAACCAAGAGTATACATTGCCAAGATTTGGGGAGGGTAGGCATGAAACAAATGCTCTATGAGAACCGTGCTTTGTCAGATTGGGAACGGAAAGGGTTATTTAGAAGGAGATCAGAAGCTTCCCTTTGGTCCTCCCCTCTCCTGTTCCCCTCTCCTTAAAATTTGATCAGTTCTCTGTGGAAAGCACTTAGTTGCTATGGTAATGAGCACTCTATAAATATTAATAGAATAAAGCCAAACAGAATATTGCCCCATTAATGCAGAGGTTCACGGAATTAGCCTTGAACATCATGGTCTAATGATGTGCCACAGTCATTTTATTTTAAATCCCATTGAGCATGTGTGCTTGCTCGGGACCTCATGGAGGATGAGCAACGAAGATCGTGGGAACGCCATCACGGTGCTTCCAGAGTCCAGCCCACCTCCTCTCAAATGCTGTGCCTGTCATATATGTTCACTGTTTCAATGTTTTTAGTAGAACTTAAAAAAAACTGTTATTCTGACTCTTTGATATTGTATTTGGTAACTTAAGTCATGGGATTTGAGCATCGAAGAAGTACAGATTCATCTAATTTAGGATCTTAGGGATTGTTTAGGCGAGGAGCCTCAAACTTAAGTGCCTGCAGGATCGAGGCAGGTACGCAAATGAGGGAGGCCAGCTGCGCACAAGACAACGGGAGCGATAGGCACCGTGCAGTGCCTGCAGCCTGGGGTCCCCTCCTGGATGCAACATGCTTGTGTACTGATTTCCCCTCCACCTTAGGATTTTAAGGTGACACAAAGAAATACCAAAAAATAAATAAATAAATAGGTAAGGACAAGGAAAGGGGGGGGGAATAACAATAAGCAAAAGAAAACTAAGGATAAGATTGATGAACATAATGATTTTAAAGTTCTGTGCAGTTGCTAGATGTAGGGCACAAGTCTCTGAGCTTCCCAGCAGCAGGATAAAGAAAGGAACATGAACCAAATATTCAGGAGGAGTCCAGACTACTTTTGGTTCTGAAGCCTGAAGACTCTGTGGACTCCCTTCTTTAAACTCTGTTCTTCTTTCTTCCTCTCTTGGTTCTCCTCTGCATGGTTTCTCTACTAATTCCCTCTTCGTTGTTTTTGCAAACATCTTTCTTTCACCACTTCCTCTGGCCCTCTGACCTGTGTTCATCCTAGCCTGTTCATTCACTGCGAGGTTCAACCACCAGCAGGCAAACGTTGACCGCTCAGATATTTACGTCTTGTTCAGCGCTTGTCTAACTTCCACATCTAAACATCCAATTCCATTTGCTCACTATAGTTCTCATCACAGTTGCTCCTCATGTCTACCTAACTCCGAACCCCTTTTCCTCTCAGACTGGCAGGCTCTCCCTTCTGTTTTCCTGGTCTAGTAAATTACACTCCCAATTCTTAGTCATCATGTCACCATAAACAGAAATCTAGAATTCATATTTGAGCCCTCCCTTCCTTTTCTCATTCCATATGCACCTGAGAAGGTGTACTAGTCTTTGTTTTTAAGGGCCTTTGGATCTTAGGAGAAGGAGAGAGGCAAAAGAACTGTGTCGGGGTGGGGAAATGTGCGAGCTTGCTTTTCAGAGAGAGATGTGGAAAAGGTGGACTAGTCTTACATCTTCTATATCACTCAGATCTCCAGAGCCCTCATGTAAAGCCCAGGTTTCTTTTCTTTTTAAAATTGTTTGTTCCATTACAATCATCCCAGTTTTTTCTCCTTTTGCCCCCTCCACCCAGCCCACCCCTCCAGCCAAAGCCAATCCCCTCTCTGTTGTCCCTGTCCATGCGTCATTCATACATGTTCTCTGACTGTTCCCTTCCCCTTTCTTCCACCTCCTACAGCTCTCAGTCTGCTCCACGTTTCCATGTCTCTGGTTCTATTTTTCTTGTTCACTAGATTCCAGTTATTCGTCTTTGCTGACTAGCTTATTTCACTTAGCATAATAGTCTCTAGTTCCATCCATGCTGTCACAAAGGGTAGGAGCTCCTTCTTTCTTTCTGCTGTGTAGAATTCCATTGTGTAAATGTACCATAGTTTTTGATCCATTCACTTACTGATGGGCAGTTAGGTTGCTTCCAACTCTTGGCTGTTGTAAATTGTGCTGCAATGAACATTGGGGTGCATAGGTTCTTTTGAATTGGTGTTTCAGGGCTCTTAGTGTATAATCCCAGTAGTGGAATTGCTGGGTCAAAAGGCAGTTCCATTGTTAGTTTTCTGAGGAAATTCCATACTGTTTTCCACAGTGGCTGCACCAGTCTGCATTCCCACTAGGGTGCCCTTTTCTCCACAATCTAGCCAGCACTTGTTTGTTGCATTATTAAGGATAGCCATTCTGACGGGTGTGAGGTGGTATCTCATTGTGGTTTTTATTTCCATCTCTCTGATGGCTAGTGATGCTGAACATTTTTTCATATGTTTATGGACCATCTGTATGTCCTCCTTGGAGAAGTGTGTATTCAAGTTCTTTGCCCATTTTTTAATTGGGTTGTTTGTCTTCCTGGAGTGGAGTCCTGTGAGTTCTTTATATATTTTGGAGATAAACCCTTGTCTGATGTATTATTGGAAATATGTTCTCCCACATAATCTGTTCCCTTTTCATTTTGATGATGGTTTCTTGAGCCATGCAGAAACTGAAAAATATGGAACACTTCATGAATTTGTGTGTCACCCTTGTGCAGGGGCCATGCTACTCTTCTCTGTATTGTTCCAATTTTAGTATGTGTGCTGCCAAAGTGAGCATCCAGGTTTCTTTAAAAATTTTTTAAAATTTATTAATTTAGAGGGGAGCGGGGAGTGGAGCAGGTGGAGAGAGAGAGAGAGAGTTGTTTTACTTATCTAAGCATTCATTGGTTGCTTCTTGTATGTGCCCTGGCCAGGGATCAAACTTGCAACGTGGTTCTAACCATCTGAGCTACCTGGGCAAGCTCAGGTTTCTTAACGGCCTACCCGTCGGCCTGTCTCTCCAGCCAGGACTTCTATGACCACGTTTACCATACTCTTTCTCTCAGTCATATGGAAAACCACACCACATGAGCCATGAGCTATCTCCTTCACAAGGAATAATCCTCTGCTGGGAATACTTCTCCCACCGCACCTTCTACTATGTGACTACTTTCAATCATCCCCCAAATTCTTCTTATCTTTCAAGAAGCCTCCCTGAACCTCTCTCCCCAGTTTAGGTTAGGAACCTTTCTTCTATGCTCCAATAGTAGAGATTCTTGACCTGGTATCCAAGGGCCCCTGGATCTCCCCAAGAAACTTTGGCTTATGATCCAGGTGTAAATGAATTAAAGGATCAGCTGCTTAAAAAGAAATATTCAAGAGTTGGCTTCCCCTCTATCTGTCTGCTTTGATTTTCTCTCTGTTGAGTTCTCTATCAGGCAGGCTTTCCCATGTGGTCGCTCATAGCAGCTTCATGCCCACCTTAAAACAAAACAAAACAAAACAAAACAAAACAAAACAAAACAAAACACACCCACAAATCAGCTCTCTGCCTTTTAGGAACTTCCCATTTCTCTTGCAATGGAAGTGAAAATCCTTAACATTGTACACGAGGACTTAAATGATAGCTTTTCCTACTTCTCCAGCCTCACTTTCTTTTATAAAAAACAAAATTTTATTTTATTTTTGTATTGTTTTTGAAGTACAGTTGTCTCCCCTTTCCCTCCTTCAGTCCTCCCACCCCACCCATCCTTGCCTCCCACCCTCAATCCTACCCCCTTTGGCTTTGTTCAGGGGTCCTTTATACATGTTCCTTGATGACCCTTCCCCTACTTTCCCCCATTATCCCTTTCCCCCCCTCCCCTCTAGTTCCTGTCAGTTTGTTCTTTATTTCAATGTCTCTGGTTATATTTTGCTTGCTTGTTTGTTCTGTTGATTAGGTTCCACTTATAGGTGAGATCATGTGGTATTTGTCCCTCACTGCCTGGCTTATTTCACTTAGCATAATGCTCTCCAGTTCCATCCATGCTGTCACAAAGGGTAGGCGCTTCTTCTTTTTTTCTTCTGCATAGCATTCCATTGTGTAAATGTACCATAGTTTTTTGATCCATTCATTTACCAGTGGGCATTTAAGTTGCTTCCAGCACTTGGCTATTGTAAATTGTGCTGCTGTGAACATTGGGGTGCATAGGGTCTTTTGAATTGGTGTTTCAGGGTTCTTAGGGTATAATCCCAGCAGTGGTATTGCTGGGTCAAAAGGCAGTTCCATTTTTAGTTTTCTAAGGAAATTCCATACTGTTTCCACAGTGGCGGCACCAGTCTGCATCCCCACCAACAGTGCACTAAGGTTCCCTTTTCTCCACATCATCTCCAACACTTGTTGCTTGTTGATTTGTTTATGATGGCCATTCTGACCAGTGTGAAGTGGTATCTCATTGTGGTTTTAATTTGCATCTCTCTGATGGCTAGTGATGTTGAGCATCTATTCATGTCTCTGGGCCCTCTGTATGTCCTCTTTGGAGACTGCTCAGGTCCTTTGTCCATGTTTTAATTGAGTTGTTTGTCTTCCTGGAGTGGAGTTGTGTGAGTTCTTTATGATTTTGGAGATCAAACTGTTGTCTGAGATACCATTGGCAAATATATTTTCCCATACAGTTGGTTCCCTTTTCATTTTGCTGATGGTTTTTAGCCATACAGAAGCTTTTGATTTGGATGTAGTTTCATTTGTTTGTTCTTTCTTTTATGTCTCCTGCTAGTTTCATTCCAATGGGTAAAGATTCTAGAGGTTGTTATTCCCACCCTCCTTCACGTAGGGACAGCTAGTTTCTAATTCGTATCCCAGGAATGGTAATGTGTGTATCAGGTAGGTTGCGCATGTCGTCAGGGCAGCACGTGTCAGAAGCAGTTGAGCCAAAGTTCTTATTCCCGGGCATTGCACCATCTCAAAGTTACAAGCTATGTAATGCTGCTTATTTATGACATCTGCCTGTTTTTTTAAAAAAAGGATTACTTAAATCTCAGGTTTTTAAGCATGAACTCTTTTTTTAAAAAAAGATATTATTTATTTATTTTTAGAAAGAGGGGAAGGGAGGGAGAAGGACAGGGAGAGAAATATCAATGTGTGCTTCTCACACGCCACCTACCGGGGACCTGGCCTACAACCCAAGCATGTGGCCTGACTGGGAATGGAACCGGCGACCCTTTGGTTCGCAGGCCAGCACTCAATCCACTGAGCCACGCCAGCTGGGCATTTTGTTTTGTTGTGAAGTCAATTGTCAATCTTTTGTTGTTCCTTTGAAGTAATGTGATTTTTTTTTCTGGCAGCTTTTGAGAATATTTGTTTTTCTTTGGTTTTTAGCAGTTTTAAAACAATATATTTAAGGGCTTTTTTTTTTGGTGTAGGTATTTAAGCTTTTTCAGGTTCACAGTGTTTCTTGAATCTGTGCTTTTATGTCTTTTTTCAATTCTGAATACATTTTTGCTTATTTCTTCACACATTTCTTCTGCTTATTCTCTCCTCATCTCCGAGGATTCGATTGCACATTTGTTAGAACTTTTTACTCTGTCCTATGTGTCTCAAACTTTTATATATATTCTATGTTTTTTTCTTTTTGTCATTCCGGATATTTTACACTGATCTATCTTCATATTCACCTCTCTTCAACTTTGTCTACTTTTCTGTTTAAAACATCTGATAAGTTTTAATTTCATTTACTGTGTTTTTAGTTCTAGGATGTCCATTTTATTTATTTATTTATTTTTTGGTAGATTCCAATTCTGTTAACATTCTTCATCCTGATCTCTCTTTTACCAAATATATTGATCACTGTCATTTTAAAGTCTACCTATATCCAGTCATGTTGATCCTGTATCACCAACAAGGCCTATCTTGTTGACTATATTTTTTTCTCTCTTGCTTGGTCTGGTCTCTAGAAGCAGCTGATAACTTTTGATTGAATGCTGAACATTTTTAATAAAAATCCCCCCAGGGAAGATTTAGTTTCTAGCAGTCATTTAGAGTAGAAGTAACTTGCATTAATCCAATTAGGGATTAAACTTGTTACAGGCTTGCTTTCAGTCTTCACCAGTCAACCCTCTAATTGCCCTTCCTCCTAAAAAATAGTGCTTTAGCAGTCTGATCTAAATGCCTGAGGCAATACCAGATGCCCTTCTCCTTTGTGTTTCTGAACTCCATTTTTACCTCCCCAGTATCCTAAACCAATCATTTATTCCGTTTCGCTCCTCAGCCCCTTCTCTGCTGTTTTCCACTCAGCTCTCTGCTTCTGAGTCCAGTCAGCAAATGCCTCAAGGGGGAGAGTGGATCAAACACCAGGCTTATCCTCTCTCCTCTGTGCTTCTTCTTAATCTGCAGTCTTGGTCTCTTATACCCTGAGTGACTTGGTGGTCATGAACGTCAATTTCTGTGCCCTAGTCTCATGAGACTATCAAAATCTCTACTCAGCAATTCTCTTTTCATTGGCTTTTTGCTTGGCTCTCAGCTTCTCTGCCCAAGCTATACCAATCAGCAAATCAGCAAATGCCTGAAGCGGGGAATAAGGTAGAAGTTGCGCATTATCTCATAAATATCCCTTTTCTCTGGGACCTTGGTACCTCTGGTCCTTGTTGCTTTCATTGCTATCCAGTGCCTTTAAAAGAGGGTTTTTTTGTTTTGTTTTGTTTTTTTCAGCAGTAAAATGAAAAGGGGACAAACTGTATGGGAAAATATATTTACCAATGATACCCTGGACAAGGGCTTAAAAATTTATGTATCTCCAAAATACATAAAGAACTCACGGGACTCCACTCCAGGAAGACAAACAACCCAATTAAAAAATGGACAAAGGACCTGAACAGACACTTCTCCAAGGAGGACATACAGAGGGTCCAGAGACTATGAAAGGATGCTTAGCATCACTACCCATCAGAGAGATGCAAATTAAGCCACAATGAGATACCACTTCACACTGGTCAGAGAGGCCATCGTAAACAAATGAATAAACAACAACAAGTGTTAGAGAGGTTGTGGAGAAAAGGGAACCCTAGTGCACTGTTGATGGGGATGCAGACTGGTGCCGCCACTGTGGAAAACAGTATGGAATTTCCTTAGAAAACTAAAAATGGAACTGCCTTTTGACCCAGCAATACCACTGCTGGGATTATGCCCTAAGAACCCTGAAACACCAATTCAAAAGAACCTATGCACCCCAATATTCATAGCGGCACAATTTACAATAGCCAAGTACTGGAAGTAACCTAAATGCCCACCAGTAAATGAATGGATCAAAAAAACTATGGTACATTTACACAATGAAATACTACGAAATAGAAAGAAAGAAGGAGCTCCTACCCTTTGTGACAGCATGGATGGAACTGGAGAGTATTATGCTAAGTTAAATAAGCCAGGCAGTGAAAAACAAATACCACATGATCTCACCTATAAGTGGAACCTAATCAACAGAACAAACAAGCAAGCAAAATATAACCAGAGACATTGAAATAAAGAACAAACTGACAGGAACTAGAGGGGAGGGGGGAAAGGGATAATGGGGGAAAGTAGGGGAAGGGTCATCAAGGAACATGTATAAAGAACCCATGGACAAAGCCAAAGGGGGTGGGTTTGAGGGTAGGAGCCATGGACGAGAGGGGTGGGGGGCCATGGTGGGATGAAAATGGAGACAACTGTACTCAAACAACAGTATGTTTTTTTTTTTAAGAGTTTTTTTTTTTTCATTTTCATATATTATCCAGCTTTTCTAATTGTTCCTAGTTGGGAGGGTTTGTCTGCTCGGTTGATCTTTGTTTATGGAGAAAGTCAAGGAAGGCAACTAGATTCACTCAACAATAACATTAACAGTGTATCAAGACTTACTGCCTCCTTAGCAGAGTATTAATCTCTTGGGGGTCTTTGTGAGAGTGAATGGGTTTTGTAATTATGGAATCACTGGGCACACATTTAAGAGGAGTGTTTGGGGGGATAATTCTCATCCCCAACTAATTAATTAGCTAGCTAACAGACTGATTTCAACAACTAACATTTGTTGAGCACTTGTGCAAGAGCCTGTTTTAAGAGTTCTTCGTATACCATTTCATTTATTCCCCACAGCAACTTTGAGAGATGGGGCCTTTTATCATTCTTCTTTTTGAGATGAGAAAACAAATGCACAGAGATTTTAAGTGATTTCATAAGATTACTCACCTCATAAGTGGCGAAGAACAAGTTTTCACACAGAAAGTCTGCATTCAGCATCCTTGTTCCTAACCACTAAATTATTTGCCTTTTTCTAACTATCAAACCACAGAGCACCCCTTTTTATTACAAAATCATAAGCATGTAATTCTGTAACAACAATATTACATGCAAGGACACCATGTGACATTTTAGGTGAAATGTTCAAATTGCAGTCCATCTTGTGAGACACATTCAGGTACTCTACCAGCCACACTCAAGCAAGCCTCACTTCTGCCAGACCCTGTATTGCTACTTTTAGTGGTGGCAAAAGAAAAACAAAAACGAGGAGTTATGCAAACTGAATTAACAATAAAATAGAGACAGACTCACAGGTAGAGAGCAGGCTGACAGCTCTGGGGGGCAGGTGGTCGTTATGGGTGGAGGCATGGAGCAAAAAGGAAAAGGACTCACGGATGCAGACAGCAGTGTGGTGATTGTGGGGTGGAGGATACAAAGGGGATAAATAGTAATGGAAAAATACAATAAAAATAAATTAAAAAATAAAAATTAAAAAGGGGCTTTTTACTCAGAAAAAATTAGGAGTTCTGAAGGTATTTTTGAGTTATGACAATGTCTTAGGAATAGGTTCATGAACTCAGTATAGGAGGCAAATCTTATTTATATGCATAAACTCAGTTATTTATGTTAGAATGCAGCAATAGTTCTTTGTAAATTAAATTTTTGTGGAAACAAATACATACAACACACATATATGTATATATGCTAAAAACCTGTAATATCTTTATAAAAGATTAATTTGTGGTGGATTTGCTAGTTAGAATCAAATTTATGTTCTGTTATCTGTCAAAAAACAAAGAAACACCTCCCCTCACCCAGTCATTTAGACTTGACATTCAGATCTTCTTGGTTTAGTAAAATCATGACTCAGAAAAAATACTATACTTTGATATTCTAAGCACATACGACTCACATACTTTTTGTCATTACTTAGCACACCATTTCTTCGTCAGTATTAATTTAAAATTGCAATTAGCCTTCAGAGGATGGTACAAGGTGTTTTTAAAGCTGTTCTCCTACATAAATCAAAACATAGCTTCTAATTGTAGCTACTTCCATACTTTAAGTTCAGTCTTAGCATGATTTAAGTACTTATTCAGTACAGTCTTAGGTACTGAGACCATGTTTATTTTTTCAGACACTGTCTCTGAATTCTCTAGGATTATCCAGGTTTCAAATATTCTAGTCCACTGCCTTCATAAAAGTCAACCAAAGGGATTGAGAAGTGCAGATCAGTACTTAGAACAGTCACAGGGATGTGAAGTACTGCATGGGGTATGCAGCCCATAATATTGTCGTAACCACGTGCGGTGCCAGGGGTGTTGGAGGGGTACTGAAAACATAGCGGGGGATCACTGGGTAAAGTACACGATTGTCTAACCACTATGTAATACACCTGAAACTAATAGAAAACAATATTGAACATAAACTGTAATTGAAAAAAAATAAGTAAAAAAGAAGTCAACCATATTTTCTAATTTGGGGTTCAAAAAATCTGGTGGCCATACTTTCAAACCTTTTTCTAACTTCTTTCAGAAGAAGACTTTTCTATGAGAAATCCACTCTGTTCTCATAGTAGCTAAGTACCTAAAAAGGTACTGTATTTATTGTTAAGTATTTAATATGCTAAGAGTTACAACAGGTACAATATGCAAATTGTAATTTTTGTCTTCACCCTCTAGGCAGAACTAAGTCATCATATATTGGAATGGCTTTGTTTATAGAAACTGCTTCTTCAAGGAAACAGATAAATTTGTCCCCTCATCTTTCATTTTTACAGTTCAAATAAAAATGGAGTTTGTGTTTCTCCCAGGAGGGAACCAATTTTATTGTATTAGTTATCTATTGGTCTGTATCAAACTACCCCAAAACTTAGTGCCTTAACCAAACCTATTACCTTACAGCTTCTGTGTGTCAAAACTTTGGAAGTGGCTTAACTGAATGGTCCTGGTTCAGGGTTTCTCGTCAGGTTCGAGTCAAAAGGTCGCCCAGAGCACCAGTCATTGGAAGCCTTACTGGGGCTGGAGGGTTCAGTTCTGAGATGGTTCACAATGACAATCAAGTTCTGGCTGTAGGCAAAAGACTTAATTTTGTACCAAGTGGAAATCTCCCTAAAGCTACTAGAGTGTCTTCATGACACAGGGGCTGACTTCTTCCAAACAGAGTGACCTGAGAGAGAGTAAGGCAGGGACTCAACTGTCTTCTATGGATCAGGCTTTAGAAGCCATAAACCTTCATTTACATAGTATCCCACTAGATATAAAAGTCAGCCCTATTCACTGTGATAGAGGACAGTACGAGGACAGGAACACCAACGGGTGAGAATTAAGGGAGGCATCTTGGAGACTGTCTTTTACGGTTATTCATCTAACAATTCTTAATTGAGTATTCACTTGTCAATGTGAAAAGTAGGAGGGAATACTAAGTATGGTCCTGGCTTGAGAGGCCCTTACAGTCTTGGAAAAGACACTAACAGTAAAAGACAATGCATATGAAATAAATAGTGGTCATTTTAGGCAACAGTATTTGTTTATGTGACTCTACATGGAAACTTTGGTCAATGAAGAGTTCAAGGACAGGTGTGATTGGTGCTGGGGTTGAAAGGATGGTTGAGCAATGGAAAAAAGAAAGCTCTGGCTCTTTTGAATTTACTCTCAGAGCCACTATCCTTTCCTAAAACAAAATATCAAACTATATTAGTTATGATTTTTTGGTTCAAACAAAGATAACAACTATGGAGAAAGTGAGTTATCAGGAGAATGCTGGAATTTCTCCCAGGAGCCAAGGATAGATGAACGACAAGGTCAATGGATGGATGCCCTGACTGGCATGGCTCAGTGGGTTGGACCTCATCCTGTGAACCAAAAGGTCACCAGTTTGATTCCCAGTCAGGGCACATGTCTGGGTTGCTGGCCAGGTCCCCGATTGGGGGTGTGTCAATCAATGTTTCTCTCACATATGGATGTTTCTCTCCCTCTCTTTCTCTTCTAAAAATAAATAAAATCTTAAAAAAAAAGATTTTATTTATTTATTTTTAGACAGAAGGGAAGAGAGAGAGAAAGAGAAAGAGAGAAACATCAATGGGTGGTTGCCTCTAGCATGCCTCCTACTGGGGACCGGAACTGGCCCACAACCCAGGCATGTGCCCTGACTAGGAATTGAACTGGTGGCCCTTTGGTTCACAGGCTGGTGCTCAATCCACTGAGCCACACCAGCCAGGGCCAAAATCTTTAAGAAAAAGAAAAACAAGGTCAATGGAAAGTAAGTGTCACGGAATCCCTGGGGATCATGGTGGCAGGAATGCATAGACAGGTTCTCAGATTTGACATCAAATGAGTGCTTCATTGACCTGCCTTCTGAGTGCCCAGAGGAGAGTCTGATTGGTCCAGCTTGTGTCAGGTGGCTACTCCTGTGGAGGAGGTAAGAGGGCCTGTGATTAGCAACCTCCCAGAATCACAAGGAGTGGGAGGGGCAGATTTTCCCAAGAAGGGAAGGCTCTCATTAAAAACCCAAATAATTTTCTATTTTTAAAAAATTATCTTTGCATTTTGAAGAAAATAGTAGTCTCATCGAGTCTCAAACACTATCCTATTTATTTTTAATTTCTTTATGTTGGGGGTGATTCACATGTGAGAGGGAAAATAGCAGAACAATTTCTTAATCACTAAATATTTTTCCCATAAAGACACCTAGTTTACCTTGGGTTTCTGGAGTGTTTGGGTTTGTAATTAATTTGCCTAAGATTTTCCAAAATGGTGTTCTCTGGAAATGACTAGTTATCCTTTCCTGCTTGGAAGCAATAAGGCATCCAGAATTTCCCAACAACTTTTTATGGTATTTCTAATTTTTTTCCCCATGGTACTTACCACATTTTATAATAATTATTTATTATTATCTATAATGATTAATCTATTTGTTCGCTTATTTGAAACATCTGTCCACATCACGAAACCAAAATCTTTACTACTACTTGTTATAAAGCAAAGTTTTGTAACATCATGTAAGCTTTCTACTCACATTTTGGACTGGATCATTCTGTGTTTTAAGGGGTTGTCCTATGCATTGCAGGATGTTTCCCGGCATCCTAGTCTTCTTAGTAGATGCCCGTAGTATTTCTCCAGTTGGACAACCAAAAAACATCTCTAGATATCTCTCAGGGGACAAAACCATCCCTAGTTGAGGACCGCGCGCGCGCACACACACACACACACACACAAATAAATATTTCACGTATAAAAGAATGCATGCATAAATGAATGAATTAACAAATTCATTCAGGAATGTGATGAGATTTCCAAATTTTGAATCCTTGTGATTTTCTAATCCTTGAGTAAATGTTTGTTCCTTCATTCTTTTAATTCATTCATTTTTCCATCTCTTCATTCCCCGAACATGTACCGAGGACGCGTTATGGAAAGAGGTCAGGGTGCTGTAGATTGCTTACACTCTGCAAAGCCCCGGGGGCCTGTGCTAGGCATCAGGGGGTGAAGAGTGAACAAAATATGAAGAACCTTCAGCTTATTGTGCTCCAGAGAGTGTGGTAGTTCAACCAAAATACTTTGGATCAAGCTTATCCTACCTGCAATGCCTTCCTGGTTCTTCCCTGCTTTTCTGTGTCTTAGCTCTTTCTCAGCCAGTTCAGATTCACCTTCTCCTTGAAGCCTGTGCAGAGGGGGTCCAGATCTATTTGGCCTCTGCGCCTATCATACTGCATTGGTGTTTTAGAAATCTTATAAAGACAACTGGACTTCTTAAATAAGTGTTTTGAAGACGTTTATTAAGAGTAGAAAAATCCTGAGATACAAATGCAGTTTGAATCCAACTTCTGCCATCAGTCTGTCTAGCTTTGTGACCCCAGGCAGGTTGCCTACATGCTGAGGCTCACATAATCTGTAAAATGGAAATGGCTTTACCTGTTAAACAACTTGCCTTATAAGGATATTGTGGATAATATTGAAGATGTTAAGTGAAATAATGGATATTAGTATATTTGGTTAATTTAAAAGCACTACACAAATGCAACATGCTGGCATTATCTATGTTAAGAATAATATAACAAAGTTTTTGAGGCAGAGACTGTATTTTATAAGCCTTTGTACCTCTGGAACCTACCATAAGGCTGCATGTATAGTAGGGAGCTCCACAAATGATAGTTGGTGATGTTAATCTGGTGTCTTGTGAAGTTTGGATCTCATTCATTATATAAATTTGTTATCTGTGATTATACACTAGCCAATAAATAGTTGTAGAGCCAAATTGAATTTCATATAATCACCCAAGAAGTCTGTATTATTGCTCATGCATATGTATGTTGACACCTTCTGAAGTTATGAGTTGTAAATATTTCATATGAAATATATTTTAAGGACCTAATGGTGTCTTATGGATTTTTATTGAGAACTTTAAAGAATATTTTATTTTACACAGAAACACATTCAATAAGGTAGAAATTCTGGTAATATTTCACTCTGAAGTATATTAAGATTAAAAGTAATATATTTCAGCACTTGGGAAGAATCGTTTTCTTTTTTGGTTTTATTATGAAAGAAAGAGACAAATCCTCCAGAATATAGTAAGAGATGAATCTGTCTAAAATACTCATCTTCCCCAGCTTTTTCCCTGAGTTCTAAAAAGTGTTTTAACCAATGTATAAACTCAATTGACAAAAATTTGTTACTGCAAAACTCACAGTTAGTTTTGCCTTCCTGATACTGGCCCATTTCGTGGCAATGCTAAAACTGAACACCATAGTAACAAATTTGTTTTACTAAAAATATTGAGATAACACAAATAAGACATTAAGTCAACCCTTGCATTAGCTGAGTTGACCTTTCTGAAAAATAAACACTAAGGAAATATTTTAAGGGAGTTCTTTTTTCTTTCTCAACTTAGGGTTCACTTCCAGTCAAATATTGCTTTTGTTTACAAAGAATTAGGTTATTACCTGTTAAATGTGGCAGCAAAGTTTTACTACATGTAATTAAGTTGTAAAACTAAATGGACTTTATGGGTATAATTTCCAATACAAGCTTTTATATTTTTTAATGAAAAATAACTGACTAGTTCCAGGTACTAATTACTACACTAGCTATAGAGCTTTAAAAAATATTTAGTTTGTTTTTCTAAAATGGGATATTCAGAATGAGGTATTTAAAAAGTCCATTAAAAAAGAGCGATGTGTGCTGTATTTAATGAATATAGCCCTGAATGTTTTCTCTCTATAAATTCAGACTGAAAGAACCTTTACTGGCTGTCTTTTGTGACCACACATAGTACTAGCTTCTTCCTCATACATGGTCCCTTAATCTTCAAACAACACAATGATGGTATCTTGATTAGAGAGAAGAAAAATCTAAGACTCTTAGGGATAAAGAAACTTGCCTACGGTCACAAAGTTTTAAAAGTGCTAAAGCTGGATTCGAAACCCACATTTTTGTAACGTGGAGTCGGTATTCTCCCCGGTGCATGTACTCGGGGATGTGGACTCGGGTGCCATGATGGTGGCATTCTAACCTTGCCCGAGTCTAGCACGCCGAGACGTTGACTTCACGCGGGACCAGGAGACACATTTATCACCTCTAAACTTCTACACAATTTCCCTAAACGTGACAAAATAACTATTACTCATAGCATACCTATTTAAAAATATTTATTGGCTACTATTTTATTTCAAGGTGATGGGCTGAACTTGAGATTTTTATTGGTCAAAACTGGTGAGTTTTCTACCAACATTATCATGCAGAAGACAAGTTTAAAATGCCCAGGAGTTGAGTTGCAGCCCAAAAGCCACTTCTTCAATCATTCTTTCATTTATTCACATGCTTCTGTTTCCAAGTGCAAATGCATCTGATTCTGATAAAAGGCCAATGTAAAAAGAGGCACTTCCATGAGACTAACTCTATTTCATGATGAGAAATGAGTAAACAGAATTTTAAAGTAACTAACAATCTTTTGTTTCTTTGTTAAAACTGGCTAAGCCTGCAATATAAAACATGCTGGGAGCTCTTACACAGGTTAGGGAAGAGAAGGGGATAGTTAGGATGGAATGATTGGCTAGCTCAAGGGTGACACCATCATTTCAAACCCAAGAAGAGCTGACGAAATCTCGTCCAGTCCAACAGGAATTGGACCCCAGGGATGAGAGCTATGATAGAGTTTATCAACCAAAGCAAGTCTCAGAATTAGTAGGTATCCCAATACAATTAGGGAGGTTACAGTAGATATTATTAATTGCTTATCTAACATCCATTCTGTCTGTCTTACAAATGGTGACAGAAATTGATACTTGTCTCTCATATGGATTTCCCCATCTTTCAGAATTAGAATTCCTAAATATTATCTGGCCACCCAAAATTTATTTCTCAGCCTCCCATTCAGCTAGGTGTGGCCATGTGACTAACGGGAGGCAAGAAGAGTGATACATGGAACTTTCAGGAAATATCTTTAAAATCTCCAAGCTTTCTTTCTTCTAGCTAGTTAGATTATAGATATGAAGGCTGGAACAGAACCAGCCATTATAGACTAAGAAATGTGTCATGGACTGAATATTTGTGTTCCCTGCCCTCCTCCCACCAAAAGTCCTCTCCAGATGTGATGGTATTAGGAGGTGGGGCCTTTGAGGGTAATTAGGTCTAAATGACCTCCTGAGAGTGTCCTTCTAAGGAGAGGAAGAGAAGCCAGAACTCTCTGTGCACACACAAAGAGGAGGTCCCATGAGCACACAGTGAGATGGTGGCTGTCTGCAAGCCAGGGCGAGTCCTCACTAAGAAACAAATCTGCTAGCACATTGATCTTGGACTTGCCAGTTTCTAGAATTTTGAGAAACAAATGTCTGTTGTTTAAGCCACCCAGGGAATGGCATTCTGTTATAGCAGCCCAAGCTGATTAAAACAATATTCAAGTCCCAGGGTGAGGATAGAAAAACTACAAGGTTAAGGGAACCACCTAACCAGCCCTGGACTACCTATGTTAGTATGAACTTAATTCTAACTGATGCACAAATAGAATTCCTTTATTATTGGGGTGGTCATGTATCCAACAATAAAGCTATGTTCCCCAGCCTCTCTTGAAATGAAAATTATGATGGAATTCTGGGAAGTTTCTTTTAAAAATATAGAGAGAACTGAAGAAAGTCCCTGTGCCTTCCCTCCTTCTTCCTTCCTACTGCTTATAGGTGGATGTGGGGGGTGCGGCTGTTCTGGATCATGGGAGTCCTTGACATACAGAACAACAGGAGTCTTTCTCCTGTCTTTTCCAAGTTCCTTGATGACTTTTTATCAATATTGGACCACTTGCTTTTGGATTTCTTTTACACAAAAAAACAAATCTTTTGTTTTTTAAGCCTCCTTATTCCAGGTTTTCTACTAGGTGCAGCCAAATCTAACAAGAAGGTTTAGGAAAAATAGGTCAACCCTAGAGACCAGGGTCATGGGGCCTGTGCCTCATCTAGTTGGGAAACTGGAGTGGAAGTAGCAAATTCCTGGCAACAATCTGGCCAACTAGTCAGGTTCACTGTTAGATCTCTAGTTCAATGTATGGGTGTCCATCTGGGCCCTGCTCATTGGTGGGTAGAAGTAGCTAGTGTGCTGCCTGACCAGGTACTCACTGTGCTGGGCACAGCTGGGCCTGCAAGGATCAGGCTTTTAGTACCTGACACGGGCTGGGCAGAGGCAGAAGCAGGCAGGAGCTGACATCGCTTCTTTTAGACACGGTTAAGGCAGAACGATATGCTGACCCTGTCCCTCTTCTCGGAGCTTTTAAGCAGCTGGACGACTCTCTAACATCCAGGCCTGTGAGGCTCAGCTTTGCTCCTCTCTCTGTGTCATGTGCAGGCCAGCTGCATCCCTACTGGTCCTCATTTCCCCTACATTGAGCTCATTTACTCTCTGGGGATCAATTTGACTGTGAAGACTCTGGACTCCAAAGTGTGGGAAAACTGGAAACACAAACAACAGCAGCCCGAATGCTACGGGGGCCGAGAGTCGCATGGTTTCTCTTGGTTAGCATCACGTAAGACCCGCATGTGGTTTTGTGCTGGTGACATTTCCTAGTTAAAGACGCTTCTAGGCAGTGACTCCAGGAGGCAGTCTGCTGCCGAGCCAGCAGAAGACAGGCCTGCATGTTGGAGTTCAGAGAACCCTGGGCTGTGTGAGAACTGTCAGCCTGGAGCTTTTGCTATCAAAGAGGTAAGGTGGGTGGAAACACACTGTGAAGTATAAAGTGTCCTACAGATTATTTGAATTGTATCAGTGGCGAGAATAACAACAAAATCACCCTCTCGCCCATTGTAGCTGAGACCATGCAGCTCCGACTCCTTCCACCATGCCTGGAGACGACAGGTTGCCCTCTTGTTAACCTCTAAGGTTGTCCAAGAGCAGCCTTAATTTCTCCTCATTAAGTCTGCTCTTGGGAATTATTTTAACCAAAATTTATGTAGATTATTAAAAAATGAGGAGATAGGAACATTTAGAGTGACTTGCCTCAGAACCTATCCCTTCCCTGGGCTGACCTATTCAGAATACTATTGCAAACCTGAACGACAGCTCAATATACCTTCAAAATTACCGTGCTAATAATGGGATGCGCTAATTTTGTATGATACACATTGATCATGTACCTCATATACATGTTAACCATGTACCCCATTTATCATTATTTACCTCATTTCCAAAAGTGTGTTCTGTTAATAGGTGTTATGTGAAGAAATGGTGGTAGAATAATTTTGGGAAATGTTGGGTAAGCATAATTGAGCTGGAAAATTGTTACTGGTGTGTGAGTCTAGTGGGGGGGTGGGGAGGAACTGCTTAACACACATATCCTGGAGTAAGGCCCCCTCCAAGGAATTTGATGGGACAGATGACAATGTTCCCTGTCTCTATTAATCAGAGAACAGGCTTCCTCATACCTGGGCTTGTCTGTTAAATGCTTCCTCCTGAGATGGTTCATCTGGGGGAACGACTCCGAGTCAAAGGAAGAGATGAGATGACTCACGGTCGCCCTGGTGGTGCCCTAGACAGATTGTTTCGGTGTTTTTCTATGCCTGACATCCTTGGTTTTCCAGCCGTCCATCTATTCTGAGAGCTACTTCATGTCCTCTCTGTGACTCCCTGTTCTCCTTAGGGTAGGCGGAGCTCATCCTGCTGCCTGCAGCCAAGGACATGCCCTAAGGCAGAACTGAGTTTCTTTACTTCTGGGCTCTCAGAACCTTTAATGGGCTAGTTTGCACTGCAATTCTCCAAAAGGTGATCAAGAACTCAAGAATGTGGAGTTTTCCAAAATTTTTTGCTCCAGAAGCTCTGCTTCCACACCCGTTCCCAACTCCCCAAACGTCTCTTGGGGTTGGCGTTCCATGGAACAGAGGGGGAAATACTAATTTAGTAAGTCACTGCTGAGCTAAATCAGAAGACATCTTGGTGGTACAGGAGAGTTAATTTTACTGTAAAAGGTGAACAGTTGTCTCCCTGCTTTATCATAAATCCAGAATCTCATAATAGATTTTGTTCTTATGGATTCATAATTAATCTTTCTCTAGACGACCACTGTTGGCTTCACATATACTGTATATATCCTCCGAGCGGGCGATCGGATCCTGGGACTACAGTGGATACTTGCAGAGCATTTTATAGAAGCCAAAATACATCTTATTTTTACCCGATCCATTACATCTGCTAATGACTTAGGTCAACTGGGTAAGCAATGTGGTCATCCATAATTAATTTTGCGATTCGTTATAGCCAATTATTTTAACCGCTGGATCATTTGTACTTTTATACAATCTGCAGTCTTCCAGGAGCATACAAAAGCTTAATGGGTTGTATAATGTGCAATCCCTGATCCATGATTAACATGCTGTTTAATGAGTACAATTTTAAGAAAGCTGAAACTTTAGGTCCCCAGCTTCTTCTACAAAGCCAGACACTGGAATGAAAAGTTTGCAACAGTAATGGGTTTTGAAATGTTTTAAATGGAAGTTAGTCTCACATAAATGAGGTTCTCCTTGCAAGCTGGGAGCATCCCCCGCCCCACCCTTACACAGCAAGCTGAGATGCTAATGAACAGGGGCAGCATTGGGAACTTGCTAACAACACCAATTTCTGGTTTCCAACCCTAGATGTTCCAGTTTAGTAGGTCCAGGCTTGGTGAGGCATGAGCTTTTCCAGCAAGTGGACCAGGAAATTTTGACACAATTGTTAATGGTTCACACTTTTGGAAATATTAGACTAAAATTTATTGGAGGTTTATTGAGTGAGCAGTCTACTGCCGTCACCAGCTGGGGAAATTGGAGACCAGGAGACTGCTCAGGGACGCTTGAGCATGGTGTATCTCTCCGGTTTCTCTAACTGGTTTCTCTTTCTGGAGAAGCTTGTAGCGTCACAAAGGCTGAATGTGACTCAGGAACCCGAGGATCCCGATATTTGTAAGCCTTGCCTTAATGCAGGCACACAGCTTGTTAGAGGAAGTTTGTCTGGAGAGGAAAGTTTGTCTGAAATTCTGGGTATGGAAGGCTGTAGTGTAGCCAGATCTGGGCTTTCCCAGTCCTATCAGCTTTTACTTTCTGTAGATGCTATTTCCAACACCTGGATGTGTAGCAGTTTCAAAGCCATGCATAGCTGTACTGAGATACGCTGTACCTGCTCCTGTCTCTTGGCTGCCATACTTCCAATAATTGTCCGTATCCTTGGCTAAACACACCGAGCACTTAACCCAATCTGATAGGCAAGTGAATGTGTGTGCCTGAAATGTGATGGTGTGCAATGATGGGTTCCAGTTCTCGACCTGTGGCATTGAAGTGCCAGGGGAAAGGTGATGGTTAGTGATAAGATCATTTATTCAATCCTTTAACAAATTCTGAGTAGTTGCCTTTGCTTCTTACTGGTAACTCTGAGCAGTTACTTAACCTTTGCAATTTTCTCAGCTGGAAAATAACAACATAATAAACTTTCCTTTTAGATTGCTGGTAGAGTTAAATGAGATAAGGCATGCAAAATATTTAACATGATTCTAGGCTCCAGAATGTTAACCATCTTTCTCCTTCTCTCTCTCTTTCTCCTCTGACCCTCCTCCCCTTCCTGGCCCCTCCCTACTCCCTTCTCCAAAGTGACAGGCAGTTCTAGAATTTCTATTTAGGAAGGAGGCTTGGGTTATACAACCACATTAGAGGGTGAAGAGGTTGAGCTAGAAAAATTGTTTTAAGATTGAGTTTGCCAAGTGTAGTTTTCCTTGGATTATCTGTTTATTTGGGATGGTTGAGCATGGGACACTGCAGTAGCCACAAGCTGTTCCTTGACACCACCAGGTCAAGGACCTTGAGATATACAAAGATGATGGAGACACTCACTTTCCTTAAGGAGAATAATCTTGGGAGACATTTGTGGTTTGATTAGCCAGTCTGTAAATAAGGCAACTTATATTACTCATGTTAGAACAGAGGTACCCTTGGCCAGGAGAGCATAAAAGACAGAGCAATTAATTCTTGGACAATGTGCTATCTCTATATTTAGAATCAGAAAAAAGGATCTGCCTGTCTGCTAAAAATAGCAATACAGTTGTGTGTCTATTGCATCAAGTAGATTATTAGGGAGAATATAAGCAAAGGCAATACTGTATATATCAAAGTATATCTACAGGATCAGAAAGAAAGTGGTAGCGGGAGGATCTGAAGGACTTTTTCCCTACAGCTGAGTTCTGATTTCACACACCGACCTTGTTAAGGAAGTTCTGCTTTTTTGCAGAAGTAGTGAAGGTAAAGTTGAGAGATACTAGGAAAAACCAATGTTTGCCTTTAGTTGTAGGCAATAAATTGTGTGGGAAATGCCAATTTCAAAATTCCTCCTTTCTACATGATTCAATGTAAGACAGAATCATTGTTGTTGACTATCAAATCCATCTCAAAGACTCAAAAATCATTAATGTCCAATAATACTGATTTGTTTTCTGTTAAATCTGAGTCTTGCAGGTTCTATAAGTCTTTCCTTTGGCAGAAAATTCAATAATTTGTTATCACTGAAAGTAAAGTAGTCTCAAAAATGTTTAGTTTGGTTTCGGTGTTATACACCTTTAGTACATAAAATGCCAGTTGTGTCTCTATAATTCTTTCCTGGAGAATTAATTAAGTTTCTTGTTTCTGAAATTTACAACATGACTCTGTTTTTGTTAGAGGTCTTGTGGGAATTCTCATTTATTTTTGGTCTTCACTTTATGGGAACAACCTCCGTGTTAAAAATTGCAGAATGGAAAACTGTCGGCCAATAATGTTTTGCTATGATAAGTGTTTCTAGCTTATTTGTTCTGATGAAAATAAGATTGGCAACATCGAAACCTGACAGAAATTAAAAAAAAAAATCTGGCTCTTGGAATTCTTATCTTAAAAAATATGCTGATTTTCAAACATTAAGCTCATATCTCAAAATATTCTTTATTGAATGACAAATACTGTGTTGTCCGGCAGTGAAAACTCCCATAATATAAAGATACTCACTGGGGAAAGCTCATGGAACACATGTGCATGAAGGTCTTTCGAGAGAACCAGACAATGCATTTTTAATGGCCTCAAAATACAAATAATAGAATGCAAAGCTTAGTTAGCTTGAGAGTATCCCAATTTGATGTGAAGTTTGAGTCTGTTTAAAGTTAGGGGATTTTTTTAAGGGATTGAGACAAGAAGCTTCTTTGAGCAAGACCCTGGTGCTGCCAGTTTTGACTGACCAGGCCCACTCAATCTAACCCAGGTGGGTTCCAGGTTTCTGATTTCCTTCTGTCTGTGCACTTTGAAATTAGGAGTACTTTTTGAGAAAATAGCGTATTTGGAAAACTGAAGAGGTTAGTTACATCGGGGGAGCCAATGATACATTTTCTCCCTAGATTTTATTTATTTATTTAGAGAGGAAGGGAGAGAGAAACAGAGGGAGAGAAACATCCATGTGAGAGAGAAACATCCATCTGTTGCCATTTGAACACACCTGGACCTGGACAAACCTGCAACCCCAGCATGTGCTCTGACCGCGAATCCAAACAGCAATGTTTTGCTTTGCTGTGACGATGCCCAAACAACTGAGCCACACTGGTCGGGGCAATGGCACATTTCAATGTGTTGCAAGTAATAACATATGTTTCCAGAGAGACCAGTCCTTGTCAGTCGTCAAACCTCCTTAGTAAGATTCTTTCCCCAGGATTCTGCAGGTTGGCCTGTTTGTACAACATTCGTCCTTCTTCACTATTGGACACTTGACAGAAGGGGACCCCAGCCAGGAGAGGGCTGAGCCAATCAGATTCTCTTTCTTAGGATTTGCATGAAGGTACCTGGAATGGCAGGTAGTCCGTGCAGAACTGAAACGTTTCTCAGCATTTGTGGCTGCGGGAAGAGGCATGTATCCCAATAACATTCTGATGATATAGGAGAGCCAAGAAGCCCTTGAAATCAGAGACAGAAGGACTCAGAGAGGCCCCAGGGAATGGAACTGCCTGGCTTGAAAAGCAGATTTTGTGACCTCCAAGGAAGTGCTGGAGGTAGTTAGTCTCAGTCTGCGCTTGCACTTCCGGTTCTGAGGAAGCTGTGGGGTCACTTCACTTGCTGCTCCTGTGTTCCCCTGAATCCTTACAAACACCCCTGCTACAGGTTTGCTGGTGTGACTCTGCTATTATTTAAAACTACAAAAACCTGACTGGAACAGAGATGAGATTGTTAGTGCCATGGCTTCTCCATTTTTAACACTGTTTTATACATATGCATGAACTTATACCAGTTATTCACAGCATTGACTATGAAGGTGGGGTTGGCCTTTCAAGACAAGAAGAGAAAATTTTCTTCTGTTGGAATTAAGGATGAATGGACTCATCAAATGACCTTTAAATATAGCTTGCCAAAAGCCAATCAGGCCATCTGCCATTCCTTAGACATGTAAGACCCAATCCATTGCCAATGAACCTACAACTCAGAGACCAAAGTAACACCTGAAACAACTAGAGAACAATTGAAAGCAGAGAATGAGTACATGCTACATCATGGGGTACTGACTAGATGTGAATTAGATCTGAGGAGGGGAGTTCAGGCCAGAATGGATCCTTGGAATGAGAGAGTCAGGAAGTGAGCTGCAAAAAAGAGGGCTCAGTCTCTGAATGGGCATCTGAGCTAGGGTGGAGGAGGGTGCCTGCCAGTGCAGGGAGCTAGAAGTGCGCTGTGTGTGAGGATCCCATGTGTTAGTGAGTGCTGAGTGTCTCTGCAGGTGGAGTCCCCTCCTCCCCCTGAGCCCCTGGTGTACTTGGGCAGACAAGACATATAACAAGGAAAACGCATAGAAATGGACTGCAAGACAAGGAATGAAAGAAATGTTCTAAGAAGGGGGTCAAAGAAGGAAAATTTCTTTATGACCCGGAAGGAGTAGAAACAGAATGAATAAACTGAAAAAATGATAGGCAGGAGAGTGGTTTGGAAATGAAACCAGTGAAGCTGGTGGGCCAGGCGCTGAGAAGTATGAACCCAGGCTGAAAGAGATGTGTAACAGTGGTTCTCATACTTTCGTTCATGATGGAAGCCTTTTCTTAGTAAACCTGAAGTGGAAACTCAGTGAACAAAACGGATGAAAATGATTAGCTCTGGGAGAAGGGGAGGCACGGGTCTGGGACCTACCTCCCTGATGCCATGCCCTCCACCCTACCCCAGAGGCTTGTCCACAGTGCTTAGGTGCTCCTCTGGAAATTGCTTGACAATGCAAAGCAGTAGGAAGCAGGGGTGATCACCAAGTCGGGTTGGTGGATTGGCAGTACAGCTGCACTGGAAGCTTACTGCTGGGTGCACTGGAATACGGGGAGAGTAAGGAAAGGAGAACGAAACAGGTCACTGTGGAGTATCTGAGGTGGGGGGGTCTGAGGGCTCCCTCTAGGAGTGGGAGTGGGGGGAGTAGAGGGAATGGAGAGGAGACACCTGTCCTGCTTCTCATGTCTATCAAAACTGATCATTATACCTTCTATTGTCCCTTGACTTTCATTTCAGGTGCTGGTGCACATAATCTCCTTTAGAATATTGAGTGAGGAGTTTTCAACATGTCCCTAAGCTGCAATCCTTATGCTGGGAATAAAGAAATGTTAATAGATGAGCAGCGCCAATTGCTTAATTCTCAGGGTTCAACTCCTAGGTGTTCCTTCTAGAAGCATACCTGTCTCTCCTCTTCCAGATGTAAGCCGTCTTTTATGTATTTCTGACATTTTTACGGTTTCCTGCTTAGGAAGAAAGTGTGCTTCCCAGGGGTTTATATTAAATTGAATTGATTGTCAGGCAGCATTGAAGAATTACAACAAAAAAGAAAGCAGGCCACATTCATCTCTCTACCTCTTTATGTTCATGCATGATTTTTTTCCTGCTTCCAAATTAAGTTTTTATTGGTTTTGTCCAGTTATCCCAATTTTCGGCCCTCACACACCGAGCCATGTGAGCTGCTTTCAATGAGTGGTAAGGTTACAATGACACAGACCCTAAGCAGGGACACTGATGGACTTACCCATTCATCCACATCCACATTCTTCATTAACCAAGCTGAGCTGATTGAAATATCTTAGCAACCAATCCGCATTACCCGTATTGAAGTAATTTGGAGAATGGGAAAATAGCATTCGCCCATAGTGAAAGACTAATGTGTGTGGCTCAGACCTTGAGTTCCTAAATGGTCAGATTTACATCGCAGTTAAGAACCTAAGGAAATCCACATACCAAAATAGTAGAAAAGAACGACAACAAAAAGCCCCCATGACCTTTCAAGATGGTCATTATTTGCTAATTAAATATTAAAATTTCCTTGTGAAATTAAAGGGGGGCAAACAGAACTGGACCAAATATTTCTAAGTAAACATTATGAAGCACAATTCTGTTTGTGCCGTTCCTCTGCTCACAAACTCTGTAAAATAGAAATCAGGCCTCCCTCTGGCGCGGCTCAAGCCTGCCTTGCCAGCCACGTCTCTACCCACTGCCTCCAGGCACCCAGACACAGTCCCCAGGTCCGCCACCCCCCACCCCCACCCCATGCCTTTGCTCCTGCTGCTGTGAACCCCTGGAATGCCTGTGCTGCCATCGTGCCGGAATCCTGTGGACCCCACCACCTGGTCTCTGTGCCGCCGTTCCCTTGTGTGAACACTTTCCTCTAGTGTCCCTGGAAGAAACGCTTGCTTTCCTTTGCCTTCCTCTAAAGGTTTGTGTTTATAGGCATTTCCCTCTTTTTTTCTTTTTAAAGATATTTGGATGAGTGACTTATAAACTCTATGTGTGGCTTGTACAGCCTTGATTGATGAATTGATAACAGTGGGGGAGACGTGGGCTTTGGGATCAAGCTGACCTGAGTTCAAATTTTAGGTCCACCACCAAGTGTCTGGGCTTAAGCAAATTCTGTGTCTGCTCTGGGCCTGCGTGTCAGCTGTTAAACAGGAATCACGATAACTACCTCCCAGGGTGATTGAGAGAATGCCAGAGATCAGGGATGTGAAGTCCAAGCCGGCCCCTGACTTCCAGTAGACACTTGCTGAATGTTAGTTTGCCTTTGATCTACTCTGCATCATGTAGTATAGTTAGTTCCCTGCAGTGTTAAGGGACTCAGTAATGTTTTCCAAATTGAATTAAATTGAATAAGGGATTAGGTTTGGGACTTTGCCAACAACGTTAATTCTTTTCAGACCTCTTAGTACTACTTCCTACATCTAAATAATAATTTGCAAAATAGACCAGAAAGCAAAACACTATGTTTTACTTTTTTTTTTTGTAAGGAGGAGGCCCTATTCCTGAGGGGCAGCAGCCAAACAGAAAACATGATGAGGCCTTTTTCTCTTGCACCTTCTGCCTCGGTCCTAGAATGGGGTTCTTTTCTGGGCAAAGACTTTGCTGGCCTGTAGGCCTCTGGGATGGAGAAGCCATGGATGGTATGCCCAACTTTGTGGTGGTCAGGGCCAGCAGACACAGAGAACGGGCTCTGGCCTGTCTGCGGGCTCCGGGGAGAGATGCACCCCCTGCCTCAATAGTTCTGGTTTTCCGGCATGCTTCAGATGATTAAGCGGTGTGCTTCATAAAGCCCTAATAGAACTTCTATAATAAGGTGCCTGAGCTCAGCAGTGTAAAGCATCTCATTCATACCTAAAGAACTGTTTTCATCAGAAGTCTGATGTTTTATTGTTAGTGGCTTCCATACTGAGACTGAAACATCATAAAGTCATACTTGTCTTGGATAGATTTTTCTGATCTTAAGAAGGTACTACTTGTGCATCGCAGACAATTTGAAAAGTATGAAAAGCGCATGGCATACTTAAATGTTAACGTATTTTTTATTTTCAAAAATGATTACATATTATAAATGCTGTTTTGTAGACTGTATTTGTATCTAAAGAATTTATTGTGTTCATTTTCCTATGTCAATAAATTTTCTTCTACAACACCAAGTTAACAGCTGCCTAGTATTTCATCATATAGAGGTTCTGAGTTCTACTCATCCAATTCCCTAGAGTGGAAATTTTTAGTAAACGCTTAATAGACCCCAGCGAGATTTGAACTCGCAAGCCCTGGTTTATAAGACCAGTGCTCTAACTCCTGAGCTATAGGTCCCTACTCCTAGAGTGGAAATTTTTAATAATGCCGAAATAGATATTCTTTTATATGTACCATTCACATATTCTTTTTGGATAAATTCCTAGAAAAATGATTGCTAGATAGAGTGCATGTATAAATGTTGCCAAATTTCAACATTTGTGCCAATTTTTACTTTTCTATTATTTGAGAGTTACATTACTTCCAATTTAATTACTATTGTAAGTCATACTGTGAAAATATCCTTGAACATAATTTTTTTGCAGCTCTATTGTTTTCTTAGGGTAAAATCCTTAGAAATACAAGTGCAGTATCAAATATATAAACATTTTTGAAGCTTTTCACCTATATTGCCAAATTTTCTTCTAGGAAGGTTGTTCAGTCTCACATTTAGTGATTATAAATCTATTTATTTCTCAGGATGCTTGCCAGCATGTAACTTATCATAAAAACAAAACAAAACAAAACTTTGTTAACGAGATAGCCCAAGAACAGTAGTTTAGTATTTAATTTTTTCAAATTAACAAACTATAATTGTTTTCACCAAAATACATTTCTTTATACATATCCATCATACACTGTAATCAAAAAAAGCAGTGTACGTGCAATAAGAGAAAATAAATAAAAAATCCATAGCATAGGTTAGGAGACTCTAGTCTGGAACACAGCTGAGTTCCCAGCAATAGAAGGAGGCTCGTAGATTTCTTTGATAAAAATGCCTCCTAGCGAGGGTTCCAGCCAGGTGGTCTGTAAGTCTGTCTTCAGTCCTCGAAACTGAAAATTTGTATTTTTTTTTATTGTTAATGAGGTTGAACATAATTTTATGTGTTGTTTTTAACTTTAAGATGTATTAATATAGCAGCTCAGCTTTACAAGTAGTTTTAAAATATTAGAACTAGACCACAAGACTTCTGTTTTAGCTGAATTAAGTAGCTTTGGTCCTATTAGTCAAAACCGTTTATTGAGCACTGACTACCGGCAGGACCTGTGACAGCTGCAGAGAAAATGCCACAGATGAGGAAAGGCGAGCTCCTGTCTCTAAGAAAATGGCTTGCTGGAGAGAAAATACATACAAATAGATCATTGAAAGGGGGAACCTTACGTTTTATTTATTTAATATTCGTGATATCTAAAAGGATATTTGATAATATAAACTGAGCTGACTACTAACAACAAATAGCATAGCTCCAATAAAACTATTAAGACAGATAAAGAATGGAATTTACCTTGAGCTTAAAATAAAGAAATAACTAAATTACTAATGACAATGCATGGAAGTTAATTCTGAGCTTCTTGGCAGCCAGAGAGAAATGTGGAGGGTCACATAGCTGTCATTAGCTAATGAAAGGATGTGAGCAAGTGCATTACGGAGGATAAAATCTTTCTAGGACTGTACTAGTGTAAGAATTCTCACAGAGGTCTCTCTATAAGAAGCACTGAACTACATAATGAACAGTGTCTTTGAAAATTCAGTCCCCACATGACTATTTCTTATAGTAACCAAAAAAAAAAAAAAAAGGCATAGTGTTACACTGTAGTCCTTAGTCTAGAAATACCATGGGGAGTTAGATATATGCCTTTTTGATCATCTGATTTAGTACAGGAGTCGTGCTTTGAGAGTATAGAGTCAGCATGAATAGCATAAATCTTTGGCCAACCTATTTTAGTCTGGTTTCAATTGGTATTTTGATAGGCTCTGTACCAATGACTGAAGGTGACTAAAGATGACTAAGGCATGAGATTGTTAACGTCCAGCAAACCAGAGTATCTGGTTATTGATCAACACTAGTTTTCCGTGTTTCATTTATTCATTTTTGCATTCAACAAACGTTTACTAAGTCTGAGGTACTGAGCTGGGGGCTGCTCTTCAGGAGATCACAATTGGTTAAAAGGAGACAAATAGTTAAAATATAATGTGGTACAACAATTATAATAGCAATAAATCCAAAGTACAAGAGAACACAGAAGAGAAAGTAAATCTGCGTGCCTCCGTATGTGATGTCAGGAAAGGCTTCTGAGAGGAAGTAACATTTGATCTAGGTTTGCAAAGCTGAATGGGAGTTCACCAGACAGTGAAGGTGAGAAAGGCTGTCTAGGCAAAAGGCATATCATACGCAAAAGCATGAATGTATAAAAGTACAAAGTGTGTCAGCAAAAGATAAGAAGACTACTGTGGTCAGGGTGTAGGGGGTGAGGGGTAGGGGATGTAGGGTGTGCCAGGCCGGGTGGGGTGGGCTGTGTCCTCTAAATCGGTGCTGTCCAACATGGTAGCCATCGGTTATATCAGGCTGTTTATGTTTAAAGTAATTAGAATTAAACATAATTAAAAATTCATTTCCTCCGTTGTGCTGGCTACCTTTCAAGTGCTCAGCAGCCACATGTGGCTAGTGACAACCATATCAAACGTGTAGACATAGAAATGTTCATAATTGCAGAAAATTCTGTTTCCATAGCATTGCTATAGACAATAGAGCACCTTGAAAGTCTGTTGAACAGTGGAATAATGCGACCAGACTGGTGTCTTAGAAACAGGTTGAATTGGAAAAGAAGTGAGGGTCAAGCTGAGACAGGATGAGTTACAATGGCGGTGGAGGAATCCAAAGCATTTGGAAGGTAGAAGCAGCACAACCGATTAGATGGGGGAGGGCATGTAGTTAACACCCCCAATGGCAGTTCATGGCTGGGCGGAGAGTGGTAGTGATACCGCTCATGCAAACAGGGATTTGGGAAGGTTGTTGGGCGAAGCAACAAGATCAGTGTTGGACATGTTGCATCTGAGGTATCTATGGGATTTCTACACGAACAGGTAGTGTAATGCTCGCGAAAGAGGGTACATCTTTCAGAGAGCTGTGGGAGTCTTCAGTATGTAAGTTGACCGTGTAAATAATATCAGCTAACAGAACTATAGGATCTATAGTACCAGGCACTGCTTAAAATGCTTTACACATAATTTAGCTCCTATACTCTTCCCTGAAAATATGTGAGGTAGGACTTACTATTATTAACCCCATTTCATAGGATGGAGAAATGGAAGTGCACATAGGTTATATAATGTATTGCTCAAGCTCACACTAGCATGTGCTGGAGTTGAGATCTGAATTCAAACAAATTACTTAACCAAAAATCTGTACACAAAGGATGGTGTGACAGGCTACAAAGGCAGGTGGGTTTGAATATTTATGGAGAAAAAAATCCCACAACATTCTGAAAATTAAATCACATTTAATTGCATAATAGAAGTAATTTTTACAGAAAAAATAAAGTAGAATAAGTTGGAACTGATGAAAAAATGTAGAACCCATGCTTGCTGGCTGCGTGGTATTGGTTGGAGCCGTGGGAATCCATGTGTTTGCAGGGAGGAATGCGAAGGAGGCGAGGAAAGAGGGCCCAGAACAGAACCCTGGAGAACATAGATATTCAAGTGGTGCTTGAAAGCAGAGGGGCCAACAAATGAGACCGAGGACCAGGAGGGGGTGACATGCCAGAAGGCAACAGAAGAAAATAGCCATTAAAGAGGAAATGGTCGGTGGGAACGGTTCAGATAGAATAAAGCCTGAAAAAGCTCACGGTGACTTTCCCAAGCAGGAGTTTATTGCAGGCCTTTGTCAGAACAGTTTTCCTGGTATTGAGGGTGCTGGAGCCAGAAGGTAGCGGAGTGCAACATACACGGGAAGTGAAGAGTGTAGACAAGTCTTCTAGAAATTTCATGCTCAGGAAAAAAGTAGGGTTGTAGGCATAAAAGTCTTAAACAGTAATGTGTAGATGGAAAAGGGCCAGTCCAGCTGCCTGAAGAAATGAGCCGCTAGAGTTCCTGCAGACCAGTTTACAGCTTACCTCAAAGACGGCTTCATAGCAGCTCAGATGCTCGAATAAGGACTTCCTTGAAACAATGGAGTCCTGAATGTAAAGAAGGTGCAGGCAATAAAAATTAGTGTACATACAACATTCATGCTTTAACTCGTGGAAAATGACAAGGACGGTCATGATGTATCAATTTAACACTTTGCGGAAGTAGGAATTTTGTGTGCATGCTGAGGTCGCTGAAGTGATGTCCATCACTTAGCTGTTCATGAACTTAGCACACAGCCCAGCATTTACCCCACTCCCATGTCATGTGAAGTCTTTTTTTTATTGTTTTTTTCTGTTACCATTTATCTCCCCATACCCTCTTCCACCTCTACCCACCTCCCTCACTTCTGAAGTCACCACACTGTTGTCCATGTTCACGAGCTCTTTTTCCTTTTTTCTCAATCTCTCTACCCCCTCAACTCCCCCACACAACCACCACTAGCTGTCACCCACTCTCCATCTATGAGTCTGTCCCCATTTTCCTTGTTAGTTCGGTTTGTTCTTTAGATTCTACATATGAATGAAATCATATGGTACATTTCTTTCTCTGACTGGCTTATTTCACTTAGCCTAATGTTCTTCAGGTCCGTCTATGCTGTCACAAAGAGTAAAATTTTCCTCTTTTTTATGGCTGAGTAGTGTTCCATTATGTAAATAAGTGTACCATAGCTGTTTTATCCACTTATCTACTGATGGACACTTGGGCTACTTCCAAATCTTGGTTATTGTAAATAATGCTATAATAAACATAGGGGTGGATATATTCTTTCAAATTAGTGTTTTGGGTTTGCTCATATAAATTCTCAGAAGTGGAATAGCTGGGTCATAAGACAGTTTCATTTTTAACTTTTTGAAGTAACTCCATACTGCTTTCCACAGTGGGGGCACCAATCTGCTTCCCACCAACAGTGCATGAGGGTTCCTCTTTCTCCTCATGTGAAATCTTTAAAGGCATTATTTCTTCATAAAAAAATGTCCTTCAAATGAAAGAGAAAACTTTAAAAAGGCAGTTTTATTTCAGTGTACAGATGGTGTCCAGACATATATGTGTCTACATGCAAATGGGATTTAAGAGACAGCCAAGAACCCGAACCAACTTTAATGATTTTGACCTTCTGGAAGTTATGGGAATGTATCGCTCGTGGTGTCAGAGACCCATGGACCAAATAAGGAGGGCAACTGTGCATTCTGAGTTGCCTAGAATATTCCTAACTGACTCCTGGTGAGCTGGATAGACTATAAAGTCATGATATACACAAGTAATAACAATAAGTTTCATCAGATTATGAGGAAGCAGAGAGGGGTGGACAGAAGGTTTCAGAAAAGGTTTAGTAGGTGTGGCCTTGAAAAGTGGACAGGTTTCCAACAGGACAGAGAAGGGAGGGAA